>VWZI01007537.1:162131-179745 GCA_013396835.1 Psilopogon haemacephalus
CTGCCAACGGCACTTCGCTGCCCGCTCTCCCGAGTTGGGTCTGGGGGGCTGCCGTGGCGGTTACATCGGAGGCTTCTCCCTTCTTGCTGGGGGACCGCGTCCGCCCCCTCGCCGCACCGCCTCCCGCCGCCGCACGACACCCCCGGGTCCCGGCCGGCACTGCCCGGCCATGCGGCGTGCGGCCCGGCGCCCTCCCGACGCCAGGCCGCGGCTCGGGCGCGGCCTGCAGGGGGCTCTGGGTCGGGCTCGGCTGCGGCTCGCTGGGACCTTCCGGGGCGCCCACCTGTTCCTCGGCCCCTGTGGCTTCCTCCAGCCCTGCCGTGGGGCAGGTACCTCAAATTCCGGGGACGCCGGCAGGGCTTCGACGGTGGCCTTGGGGCTCTGAGGCTGCTCCAGCTGTGAGCACCCTCGGTCTTTGCTGTTATTCTTCCCTGCAGCGCGCTAATGAGCTTATCTGCTGCCTTTGGGATGCGGTGTAAGCACAGGAGTCGGCATATATTTCACCTTAATGTGGAACTTGCACTTATCTGAAGCATCGTTTACTCCTTTTAAGCTTGGGGTTTGGGTTTTTTTTTGGCACGTTAAAGCAGTTTTCTGCATAGGTGTTTATTACTGTGAGAGGACTGCAGAGCCTGCAATCTGTCAACTTTTTCAATCTTAGATCAACAGTCACCACAGCAGGATGCAAAGGTGGGTTTGGCTTGGCCATCTGCAGTTCGTGGGACAGCTGTGGGCACCTCAGGCTGAACGTATTTCTGTGTGTGTGTTACTCCAGGAGGCTGGCAACGTGAAGTGGTGCTTTGATTCTATTAAAGTTGTACCTGCTTCTCTCTGAACAAGTGACTTTTTCTAATGGAGCTCTAAGGAAGCCTTAAAAGTAGCTAATAAAATTATTGCCATGTGGAAACACTCTAGAGCGGCACGTGTGGGACATGAGAGGTGAAGGAAACTCACCCTGACCTTGTAGCTTCTTTAGTAATCCCCTGTGATGTGGGTTTGTCTTGGGCTGTGATATTGCACATTTGGGTAACAGTAATTGATTACAGTGGTAACTCTGAGCTTCTAATGCCCAAGCTGTTTGAGTTTGCAGTACTTTAACCTGCCTCTTGCCGAAACGTCAGTGTGCTTCATGGATTTTGTTTGCTCTGAGTTCTCTCTTTGTGGCTTCGATTTTTTTCACTTCAGGTTAGACCTAGTGTCACCCTGCTTTAATGAAACAAATAACAGATATATGCGATGCCTTTTGACTTCAGAACTGTCAGCAGCAGTAGTTACCTTCGTTCTGGTATTCCTTTCTAAAGTGCTGTGGCTGTGCTGAATTAATCACCCAGGGAATGTATTTTGTGATGGACACTTCTCCCTTTCTCTGCATTTTAAAGTTACTTTACTTTGTGAACCTGCTTATGGTGGGGTTGTGATCAGGGGACCAGAAATGACCAAGGCAGCTGCCTACAAAGGGAGGTCAGAGCTCTGCTGAGCTTCCCACAGGTCAGTAGTCCCATAAGCTTAGGAGTAATGTATGTTAAATTACAGTTCTACATATATGATACTTGTCTGGGGCAACAATTGGTGGCAGAAAGATCAGTCCATTGTGGTAAATTCCAATTCTTCCTATTTGATACTTGTCTGGGGCAATAATTGGTGGCAGAAAGATCAGTCCATTGTGGTAAATTCCAATTCTTCCTATTTGGTACTTGTCTGGGGCAATAATTGGCAGCAGAAAGATCAGTCCATTGTGGTAAATTCCAATTCTTCCTATTTGGTACTTGTCTGGGGCAATAATTGGCAGCAGAAAGATCAGTCCATTGTGGTAAATTCCAATTCTTCCTATTTGGTACTTGTCTGGGGCAATAATTGTCGGCAGAAAGATCAGTCCGTTGTTCAAAAATGCCTGCAGGCAGGTGGCTGTCTTCCATTTGAACCTTTTCTTGGAAGCAGAGCAGGAGTGGTGTAGTGGACAGTTGTGTCCACAGAGCTCACCAATACTTTTCTCCAAAACACACAGGCTGCTTGTCAAACAGTCGTACAGCTACCTGTTGTGACACTTCCACAAAGAGAAGAAAAACTTAGACCACAGACGTGCTTAAAAGCAGATCCTGCAGTGAATCACTTGGGCAGCTGTGTAAGCTGTTGCGATGGTTTCCTGCAGCACAAAGTCATTCACAAGCCACTGGGCTTGTGGCTGCTCACAGAAAAATCTGGCTGCTTTCTTCTGGCTTTTAGAATCTTCTTCTGAAGGAAGTGGTTGCATCTAAAACTTTGAAGTGTTCGTTATTGTGGTGGACTTCCTTGTGACCAAGACAGACAAGCTTTGAGGCCTGAATTTCACTCCAGCTGTCCAATACAATTGTCAGTGTGTGGACATGTGTGTTTCTGGAGAGGCTGAAAACAGCACTAATGTCCCAGGTGTGCAGTCCAGTTTGGTGAGGCTGAGGAGGAGGAGGAGAGTGATGTGACTCTGTGTAGTGCCTCGCTGTAGGGTGCTGTGGACTTAAGCCTCACTGATAGGTGCTCTAATACAAGCTGTGTATGTTCATTGTGGTGTGGCTGTAAGGGTGTTTGTGGGACTTACAAATCCTGACTAACTCTGAGCTCTTGCCTTAAACAAAACAAAGAGAATGTGTTGAGTTGAACAGGTCAAAATAATCTTGTCCCCAAGCTCTCAGAACCTGCTTGTTGAGGAGGAGGAGAGTGATGTGACTCTGTGTAGTGCCTTGCTGTAGGGTGCTGTGAACTTAAGCCTCACTGATACATGCTCTAACACAAGCTGTGTATATTCACTGTGGTGTGTCTGTAAGGGTCTCTGTGGGACCCACAAATCTTGACTAACTTTGAGCTCTTGCCTTAAAACGGCAAGAATGTTTCCCTACCTGTATTGAGTTGAACTGGTCAAAATAATCTTGTCCCTGAGCTTTCTGAACCTGCTTGCTGAGGAGGAAGAGAGTGATGTGACTCTGTAGGGTGTGCCTTGCTGTAGGGTGCTGTGAACTTGAGCCTCACCGATAGGTGCTCTATTACAAGCCGAAGAGAATGTTTCCCTGACTGTGTGGAGTTAAACTGGTCAAAATAATTTTGTCCCCAAGCTTTCAGAACCTGCTTGCTGTGAGAAGTCACCTTCTGTGCTGGCTGGTTCATCTTTGTTTGAACTGCTGGCTCCAGAGAGATGCACTAATTGTACACACGCCTCAGCCTTCCCCTAGTAGCTGCTGCAGAATGTATTTATAACTTGGTTTCCCACACTTTGGTTACCTGTGTAAATTCTGACCTCTATTTCAAAGGAGACCTCTAAGAAGTAAGCTATTTTTAAATAGTTGCCTCATCTTGGGAGCCCCATGGGATGTCTGGTATTATGTCTTAGTTTATTCTTTTTACCTATGGACAAGCTGCTTCTGCTGCAGGACTTAAGCACCCTCAACATTTAACTTGTGTGTTAGGAAGGACATACCAAGACTTGTGCTGAAGGGGAGTAGGAGTTCAGTGGCATCACCCACAATGATGGGTGCTGCAGGCTTGCTTGTAGGAAAATCCTTTTCCTGGAAGAATCCTGTAGAAACAGTAAGTGGAGAAAAGTGTCCAGAACTTTACTGCAGCAGTTGTGTCAGGTCTTACAGAGAAGATAGTCCTTGGTTCTGGGGGAGTGATGCTTTTCCCTTTGGATTCAGTGTGCTGAGAAACCAACGCTTCCCCCCACCACCCCCAGCAGAACACCTTTGCCTCGTTAGATTCTGCTCTGTGCCCTTTGGGGAATTCATTACCTGCTGCCAGGAACAGTTGGGGTTTGCTCTGTGGGAAAGCCTGGCATTTCCAACTGGCCAGGAAGAGTTGTGCTTGCAATTAAATGGTTTCTCATCCTGAATATGCAGCAATCTGTCCCTTATTGTAAATGTTAGGCAGTAATTTAATTGTTTGCTATTAATGCCTCTCTGCAGTGCAAGCCCTGCTTTGGTCGGAGCTACAACGTGTAGTATGCTCACGGTGTGCTTGAGGTAAGTCAGGCTGCCATTCCTGCAGTCAGACCTTCTGAAAGGGTCCATGATCTGAATTATTGATGAGAAATTGGTCCCTGTGGTAGTAAGCAGCGTGTGTGGGCTTGGGGTGATCTACCAGTTAATGCCTGAGCAGCAGATAAAGGTGATTCCATGGCTGGATTCCATACAGATTGCTTTACCCAAGTCCTCGAAACAAAAGCCTGGATCAGCAGTGATAAATGCTGAGAGCCAGGTGTGAAAAGGGCAGGCAGGTGTGAGACACTGCTGTAGGAATAGAGAGGTAGAGAGTGGAGGACAGCAGTGGTGATTGCCTTCAGGAGGGTCTTGGCGACTTCCTGGGTGGCAGGGAACTGCGATGTGTGGGCGAAAGCAGACTAGGCATGGCTTTTGCTTTAGCTTGATCCTTTTCTGGGAGGCATTAATAAGCTTAGGAGTTTTGAGGAGGCTGCCATGTGCAAGGGCAGGAACCTGTTGGACCTCTCACCTTATTTACTTACTGTAGGTTGTCTTGGTCCAAGCAGTGTTGTGTTTCAGGCATGTGGTGAGACATGCAGGTGGTCCTGGCATTCCCTGGTGCACAGGGTCTGAAGTATCATTGTTGGCTCAGTCTCGGCTTCCAAGGTTTCTAATACTTCCAAACAGCCTTAAAAGAGGCTGCTGCTTCTGCTGCTCTGCCCTGTAGAGTCACCAGGCTGATGTAGTTGGCTTCTTGGCCTCTCTTCACAGTTTTGCCATCCACCTCTTCCTAAAATAGCTTTTTTTCGCTCGGTGTGAGCATGTTCCAAGGGTGTCTGTGGTGCTTGCACAGGTACTGAGTTTAACCAGTCTGAGTTAGCCCTTGTCTGGTTAGTCCTGGGCCTGTTCCTCTGTGAGAGGAGGTGTAAAACTTTTCATATTCACAGTACCCATCTGCAGGAACAAGACCTTTACAGAGGTCGAGGCTGCTCCGACAATTCTGAGCAAAGAAAAGTAGCTAGAGTTAGGGTTCAGGGGTCAGAGCAAGGGAAATGCCAAAGTACTTTTCTGTTAATTCCTTGGGTGGGTTGTAGTGGTGATGGCAGCAGGAGTCATTTGCTCTTAGCTGTAATCTGAGCGTTTGTTTCAGCAGCAGGGACAATTTCACTAACACCCACCTCTTATTCCTGCCACACACCCATTTTGTCTGCTGCTGCAGCAGTTTGCAGGATCATTGGGCAAACTCTGGGGAATTGATCAGTGTTTAAAGCCAATGTTTTGGGGTTTTGGGTTTGTTTTGTTTGTTTGTTTTTTTCACCAAGTAGTTTTCCATGTAGCTCGATTACCTGATAAAACTTTCTGGATGTGACACCAGAATTGGGTGGTAAAGTGTTTAAATACAGAAGGTAAGAAGTGGAGTGTTGTTTGTTGGCTTCCTTGCTGCCTTGGTAGGCTGGTCTGGGACCTTGTAGGAAAGGGCTGTGTGCTTTGAGAGGAGAGTGGAGGCCTCCTGGTTGGGGTTTGTTTGTGGAGGCATTATTCTTGCTGTCACCTGCGTGGTTCGGGGATGTCTGGAATTGCTCCCGTGCCTGTGGTGATGCAGTAATGTGAGAGCTCAGCATGGCTCCTTGGGGAAATGCCGAGAAACTTCATGGATAGCCAGGAGGATGCTCCTCGCTAGTTTTGCAGCTCTGAGAGTAAATCACCTTTCACTGAAGGCTGTGTGGCTCATGTTCCAGTCAGCCAAAAACTGAATTGACTTGGCTTAAACTGGCACCAGCTGGAACTGCCCAGGGAGCCATACCTGACAGGATTGTTGCTGCAATCTCCATCCACTTCCTCACCTGAAGCTGCACGTTCCTGTTCTCTCCCTTGTGCCAGGCCAGCCAAGGAGCAAACCTGGCCAAACCCTACCTGAAAAGAGCTCTTCTGGTGCTTCTTGCTGTGCCCTGGCTCCTCAAGGGCTTGGGAAGGTGGCACTATGGGCACACAGCAATGTATGATGAGGAAAGGTGACAATGGAGTAGTGACAGCCCTAAGTGGTACAAGCTCAAGCTGCTGTAGAGCAGCACCCTCCAGCCAGCCATCCCTCTGCCTGTCAGGTTGTTTCATTAAAGGAGAGATCAGGCTTTTTAAATCCTAGTGATAAAACTTTGCAGCAAGAAGCTGCCTGCCCAGGCTGCAGTGTGGACTTGTGATGTGGAATGAGCACTTGAGTTCTTTCCCTCACAGCACTTCCTCCCACTGGCACTCCTTCTCATACATTTTTCCTGATGTGAGCATGAAGCCATTTACTGGATCCAAGAACCAACTTTTTGTGGATAGTTCTTCTGTCAGGAATAATCTCTGGTGGTCACCAGGAAAAGACAGCCAAGGCAAGATGTGCATCCTTGCAGGAGATTGCATTGCTGAAACAAACTTCCCCAAGCTGGGAGAGACCCAAACCTTCTTGTGGAACATAGGAAGGCTTTCAGCTTAGCCTGTGTTCCACGAGTCTGGGCCCAGGGGAGAAGCTCCAATCTGTCACTCATGAGGAGTTTGTGCAGTAAGTTGAGGGTGAGCCGAGCTTAGGCGTGCATGAGGGATGTGTTGTTGCCTCTCTTCAGGAGTTTTGCCCTGGCCGAATGAATGACACAACAACGCTGTCGTTCTGCTACCTTTGGCTTCTCAGCAAAGTGCTTTCAGAACAGCCAAAGCACTCTGAAGAGGGAGGGAGCCTTTTCCAGTGTTCTTCGAGGTTGACAAGTGGAGACTTTTTTTAAGGAACCACAAAAACTTCTGGAAAGGAGGAATCGATTCTGCCTGCAGCAGAAATTTGATGTTAATTAAAGCAGCATTTCTTTTAACTCCAATGTGGTTGGATTTGGAGTTCAAATTAATGTCAGCATAATAAATAACCCCCCTGCCTGTTTTGGCTGATAACATGTGGCTGCTATCTTGTCTCGCCCATTTGGAGCTTGGTGATAACTTCGAATGAGCATTCTATGCTCTGTGATGTGCTCTGATGTGGCCTCACTTACCCACTTGGTCTTTAGAGAAATACTGAAGGTAAAGGTAAGTGCATCACATTCAGTTTAATGTAGATGTAGGTTTGTTTATTCAGTCTTCTAACAGGTACTGGAAGGTGTCCAGAGAAGGGTGATGAAGCTGATGAGGGGCCTGGAGCACAGCCCTGTGAGGAGAGGCTGAGGGAGCTGAGGTTGTTTAGCCTGGAGAAGAGGAGGCTCAGGGCAGAGCTCATTGCTCTCTACAGCTACCTGAAGGGAGGTTGTAGCCAGGTGAGGTTGGGCTCTTCTGCCAGGCAAGCAGCAACAGGAAGAGGGGACACAGTCTCAAGTTGTGCCAGGGGAGGTGCAGGCTTGATGTTAGGAAGAAGTTCTTGCCAGAGAGAGTGATTGGCATTGGAATGGGCTGCTCGGGGAGGTGGTGGAGTCCCCATCCCTGGAGGTGTTCAAGAAAAACCAGGGTGGGGCACTTAGTGCCATTGGACAGGGAGGAGTGATAGGTTGGACTGGATGATCTTGGAGGTCTCTTCCAACTTGGCCTATTCTATTCTGTTCTACTCTTTCTGCAGGTAATTTGTGTTTTCAGTGTTTAGAACAACATCTAAGAGCCTTTAGTTCAAGGCATGATCTGCTAAGCTTCACAGCATGTCAGTGTTTTCTGGGGCATGGCTTTTGCAGAGCAGTGGTGTGTGCTCAAGTGGGATTGTTAATATCCAAGAATACAATTGTCAGTGTGCCCCGTGGTGGAAATGTCTATGGAGGAACCACTGGAAGTAAAATGTGATTACTTCTGTTTTACTGAACAGAGTGCTTTTCTAACATAGCAGCTGGGGAGGAGAGGAGCCTGTCTCTAGTGTTCAGCAGCATACTCAGCTGAGTCTGTTTTGAAACTTACTGCTGTAAAGATGGTTGTGCAGAGGTGGAAGGTTTGTCTAAGTGAGAGTGAGCACTCTTGGAGCTGCCTTCTTACGTACTGTTCTCATGCAGAATCACCTTGCAGAGGATCTTGCACCTCTGAAATAGTAGGGGCTGTTCAGTCTGGAGAAAAGGAGGCTCCCAGGTGACCTTCTGGTGGCCTTCCAGTATCTGAAGTGGCCTACAGAAAAGCTGGGGAGGGACTTTTTAGGCTATCAGGGAGTGACAGGACTAGGGAATGGAGCAAAGCTGGAGAGATTCAGCCTGGAGGTGAGGAGGAAGTTGATGAGCATGAGAGTGGTGAGAGGCTGGAATGGGTTGCCCAGGGAGGTATTTGGGGCCAGGCTGGCAGAGGCTGTGGGCAGCCTGCTCTAGGGTAGGGTGTCCCTGGGCATGGCAGGAGGGTTGGAACTGGCTGCTCCTTGTGGTCCCTTCCAACCCTGACTGATTCTAGGATTATACTGCAGGTCTAAATTGATTATTTTATTCAAAGGAGTGTAGCACTTTCAGAGGTAGAGCAGCATGGGCTTTGCCCAGAGTGCTGATGCAAAGGTGCAGCTTGCCTCCAGCCAACAAACTCTCAGCACATCTACAACCAGCACTTGGTTTCTGTAACTCAAGCTGTCAGAGAGCAGAGCTCTTGGAGCTGGGTACCACAGTCAGCAGGATACACTCCTTGTGCTGGATAAGTTAATTCCATGGGAAGGAATGTGAAATTTTTAGGTCTCTTTAAGTTGCCATCCTGAAAGTTGCAGAAACCTGTATACCTCAGTATTGCAACTTGGCAGTGGAGAAACTGCAGTCAGTTATTGAACGACATGGAGAGATGGAAAAGACACAGATGATGATGCATATAAACATTTGGATAAGAGAAGGCTTCGAGGAGACCTTGGAGTAGCCTTCCAGTGTCTGAAGGGGCATTACAAGAAGGCTGGGGAAGGCCTATTGACAAGGTCTGGTAATGACAGGATGAGGAAGAATGGGTTTAGACTGGAAGAGGGGAGATTGAAACTGGATTTAGGAAGAAGTTCTGTGCAGTGAGGGTGGGGAGACACTGGCACAGGTTGCCCAGGGAGGTTGTGGAGCACAGAATCACAGACTGTGATCAAAGGTGTGGTTTTTGATGACAGTCTGTGATTCTGTGCTCCACAACCTCCCTGGAGGTGTTCAGGACCAGGTTGGATGAGGCCTTGAGTGACCTGTTCTGGTGGGAGGTGTCCCTGCCTATGGTGGGGGGTTGGAACTGGATGATCTTTGAGGTCCCTTTCAAAGTAACCCATTCTATGATTCTATCCAAAGCATGGAGAGCATGAGGATGGAGCTGGGCTCTTTTCAGTATTGGCCAGTGATAAGAGGCAGCAGAAGATTTCAATAAAACTTAAGGAGGAACTTCTTTGGTGTGAGGGTGCTGGAGCTCTGGAGCAAGCTATCCAGAGAGGATGTGGAGTCTCCTCTGGAGACTCAGAACCCACCTGGCCATTGTGATTCTGAATAACCTGGTCTAGGCATACCTGCATTAGCAGGGGGTGTGGACTTGCTGATCTCCTGATGTCCCTTTCAACTCTACCATTCTATGATTCTGCTCTTCAAACCTACTTGCAAAGGTAGGGTGCCTGCAGCTTGTGTGTTTAGGGGGTAAGCATGGTGAAAGCTCTCTGTTGTCACCTGTGCAAGAGTGCCAGCCTGCCAAAACAAGCTACTGAGTTTTGCCTTTGTGTAGTATTTTCTTCACTGGGTTTTAAAGATAGGCTGCTAAGGGGTATTGAGCACCACTGGGACTTTCCCACGTGGAAATTATCAACTTTTCTGCCACTAGGTTCGAAATAACTAACACCAGGTGCAGCTTCCCCAGCGTTCTGTGTTTAAATAAAATGCTGATGACAGACTAGGTTCTTTTTTTTTGGCCTCTTCTGGCCACCTTGGGCAATTTGCTCTGGAGTGGAGCCGAGGGATAAGCCCCCGGGATGAAAGGTGCTGTGCTTATCTCCTGGAAGGAAAGATGTGGAGTTTCTTCCAGACAAAGGTAGAAAACTCTTGGTTCCAAGTAGCTGCTAATGATTGTGCAGCTGAATGGAATGTCCCAGCATTCTCGACTGATGGTCAGAGAGGAACCTTCCCTTTCCTGGCAAGATCTGGTCTCTGAGGACCTGCCACAGGTATATGGAAATGGGTGACTGGCAGCAGCATTTTGGCTAGAATTTGGCGATCAGCAGTTCTAGGAAATGGGTAAGTTGATTGCCTGGAGAAGAGAAGGCTTCGGGGAGACCTTATAGCAGCCTACCAGTATCTGAGGGGAGCCTACAGGAGGGCTGGGGAGGGACTGTTCACAAGGTCTTGTAATGACAGGACGAGGGGGAATGGGTTTAAATTGGCGGAGGGGAGATTTGAACGGGATGTTAGGAAGAAATTCTTCACAGTGCGGGTGGCGAGGCACTGGAACAGGTTGCCCAGGGAGGTTGTGGCTGCTCCCTCCCTGGCTGTGTTCAAGGCCAGGCTGGATGAGGTCTTGAGCGACCTGATCTAGTGGGAGGTGTCCCTGCCTGTGGGACAAGGGGTTGGAACTGGCTGATCTTTGAGGTCTCTTCCAACCTAGACCATTCTATGATTCTATGATTGCAGGTTTTTTTTGTTTTGTTTTGCATCTCCATAAAAGCTCTCTGTGGTTGTGCCCCTGGGGGTTCTTGTAGGAACTGCTGTGCAGAGGGTGCAGTGGCTTCTCCCAAACTTGGTGTTTAAAGCTTTCCCGGTTGGGAGGAGAGTTTTGCTCGGCTTTTGTGCAGGAGTGTGCCGTGCTAAGGTTCTCCCCAGCAGTCACACAAGCATGGTGTGCATCGCTCTTGATGGATTCATCAATTCCACGGCGCAGTGCATTCAACAGGCTCTCGATTAACCTCCTTTATCATTTAAAGGAGCGGCTAAGAAGCTTCCCTGGTGGGCCTGCTCCAGCTAAAAGCACACCAGTGCGGTGAAAGCTGGCTTTGCTTTGCAAGGAAAGGGTGAAAGGTGCCGTTGTGATGACATTAGCAGCACTTTTCTGTATTACACTCAGATGCAAACAGTTCTGAGCAGATATTCCACGTGGTGGGTAACATACTCAAGAACTTCAGGAAGCTCTTGACCCTTCGAAGCTGTTTCATCAAGTTCTTCAATGTGTTTTGCATAATTTTAGATCTCCACAAGTTCTGTGGAGTGCATTGAGATGAAGCAGGTGATTGCAGGATGTTTCTGTTCAGGCAGCACCTCTCAGGGTCATTCTCATAACCCAGCTGGGGTCTGTGCTGCTGCTGTAATGCAGGTAGATAATAACAGTGGTCAGGAGAACTGGAAGCTGCTGTGCTGGGACCCACCTGCTCTGTATGAACTCTCTGTTGGCTTTTTTCTTCCCCAGACAGCTGCAGTCAAAGTACAGACCTGTGGCTGAATGAGTGAATCTTTGCTTAGCCCCAAGACAAATTAGTAGGGGCACGTTTTACAGCTTGAATGTTCTGTAAGTGTTGTTACTCTGCCTGACTAATCAAACTGCATTTCTTGTCAAAGCAGATGTTCCTGTGGCTTTGCACAATTTTATGGGTCTCAAAAATTTTAAGCAGCTATTTCACACTTAAGGTCATGGCTTATAATGAGAAGTAAATGGCACAGTTCACCTGCTTCAAGGTTCTGTACAGGTGGAAGAGGAGGAGAACTGAGTCTGTGCACAGTAAAACTCTCTTCTGGTTAGATGCCTTAGGGATCAGTGTAGGGGTTGGATTTTAGGGTTTGTGTTAACTGTGTTCTGTGGGTTTTGCTGTGCTGAAACAAGCTGCAGTGATTGCACGGGGGATGGGGGATGGGGATGTGTTGTGCTGTTTCAGTCTGTGCTTGTATAGCTCAGCACCTGGCAAGTCTCCTCCAGCTAAACATGCCACCTTGTTCCTCTAAACATTCAACACATGGGTGTGAGTTGGGGTGCTCACACCAGAAGGCATTGGATGAATGTTTCTGTGGTTACTTTTTGGCTCCTTATGCTTCATTTTGGTGGCATCATGCTGTGTTAGAAAAGTGCTCAGGTGGTGGGATGTCGAGGGGCAAGTGTGAGGTGATAGAAATAGTGAGATGAAGTGACTGAAGAGCCTGAGTGGTGCTGAGCTGCCTGTGAAGCTTGGGCCAGCCTTGAGCATCTCTCCTGCAGTCGTGGTCACTGGGCTAGTGAGGCTGCAGGGGCCAGAGGGGCAGCCAGTTTGGAAGTGCTGGATTTTGCAAGTCCTTTGTAATACTACCTGCTTCATAATTACCTGTTTGTCATCTTTAAGAGGACATGGTTTGGAATTGGCCTAGATAGAAATGGGTGCTTCAGTGTGCAGGATGAGTGCCAGGAGGCTGGAGCCAGTCTCTCCTCTGTGATGCCCAGTGACAGGATAAGGGGCAATGGGTGAAAGCTGAGGCATAGGAAGTTTCATTTAAATGTGAGGAGGAATTTTTTTCACTGTGAGGACAACAGAACAGTGGAACAGGCTGCCCAGGGAGGTTGTGGAGTCTTTCTCTCTGGAGATATTAAAAACCTGCCTGGATGTGTTTCTGTGTGATCTGCTATGGGAGATCCTGCTCTGGCAGGGGGGTTGGACTGGATGAGCTTTGGAGGTCCCTTCCAGTCCCTGACATTCTGTGATACCTGCTACTTTCTGCTCAGTATCTGTTCCCTGTGTGTTGATCATAAGAGGGGCTTCAAGAAGCTACATGGAGCCATCAGCTTGACTGAAGTAGCATCACTTGTGTAAAGCAACTGCTTCAAAACTTGTCTAATCTGCTCTTCAACCTCTGTAGTGGCCAAGGAAGCTACTGGAGGGCTTATTTGAGTGCATTGGTAGCTCTCTGGTTAAGCTTAAAGGGTTATCAGTATTTGTCTGGTTGCAAATGAGGCCAGTGAGCATGAAGGAGTCCATCATCCTTTTCTTCATTATGACTAATAGCTTGAAATAAGCCTTTGTATGAGTTTTGTTTGTCTCCTCTCTCTATTTTATCCAGTGCTGTGTGAAGTGAAGACTTAAACTTTTTTTTTTTTTTTTTTTAACCTCTTGTAAAAGGTTTGGAAAACAAATCAAACCATTTCTCTTCTCTGAACTCTTCTTTGTGTACGTCCTTCCTGACCCGTGGTGTCTAGAGATGAACATATAATACCAGCAGGATTTGAGTCCTAAACCATCCCTTACCAGCTGAGTGAAAAACAAGGCTCAAATTGTCTTGCTTGCAGTGTGCTGTGGTATATGCTAGTGAGGCTCTTCCACCTTGCTGGGAGAGTGACTTCCTGGCCCTCTGGTCAGCAGTACCCACTCCTCTTGCTCTGTTATCTTCAATTCCTGCCACACATCTTTCCAGTGCAGTCACATTTCATGCAAACTCACCTTTGCTTCAGCTGCTAATGAGTTCTCCAAAAAGATTTGAAGATTTGCCCCAACTTTGTGCTCTGCTGGGTTGGATTTTCTCTTTTTTTTTTTTTTTTGGGGGGGGTGGGGTTGTGGGGGCAAGATGGAAAAAGTGTGGAGCATCCTGTTGCAGTGAATCTTGTGTTTCGTGTAGCATCAGAGGGAGGCACTGAGAGTGCAATTAGAATACTGCACAAAATGCTGAGTGGCTGTTAAGGCTGGCAGACAATTATTCACTCTGCTGTAAGAATGTGTTCCAGTTATTGGTTAATAAATGTGAATGGAGAAAAGTGTTACACTGTCCACTGTTCTCTGTGCCTTGAAGACCTTTTCCTGTAGAGCAGGGAGGCTTCCCTCAGCATGCCACTGCTCTGAACTGCTTGTGTTCTGGGTGTGTATCCTGTCTCCATCATCTGTTTTACTACCCTTTATCTTTCTAATGGACTTCACCAAAGGATACTCCTTTCATTGGAAGGCTTCCCCTGCTTTCTCCTGGTGAGTCAAGGGCCTCTGCCAAGGTGAGACTCTGCTTTGGAGTGGACTGAGTAGAATGTTGATGGCACTCCCCAACTGCTGGAGTTGCTGCATCTTGGACTGTACCTGCCAGCACAAACTGTTTCTCCTGCTGGCAAGCTCCTCTTGTCCTCTCAGCTGCTGTAGTCTCTCTGCACCTCCCCTCTGCCTGTACCTGCTGCCAGAAGGTGGCAGAGGGTGAAGTGCTGCCTCTTGCTCAAGTATTTCAGATCTGCTGATTTCTTCACAATGAGATGTTCTGCTGGAATCTGACCTTACTCTGGTGTGATGAGCCTGGCTTTGTCAAGTGTATGTGGGAGGGTATCTGGGTGATGGTTCTTTGCCATTCAATAAAGGCTAAATACAAATAAAATACACACACTTTGTTTTGACTTTTTAAGTTGGACACAAAAGCTTTAAATCCAGAGGTAAGGATCAGCACCTGCTGTGCCCAGAAACCTCTCTGGCTGCTCCTGGCAATCAAGGAGCATTTCTTTATCTGTTGTTTTGCAGCAAATCCCTGATCAGCTTTCAAACACAGACTCCAGATGAGTTTCTCTGCTGTGGAAGATACTCTCAGTGAATGACTTTCAGATGAATCATTGATTCCTTCGTGTTTAAAGATCTGCTTTATTAAATACAACTAAAAGTCACCTCCACCTTTCAGATTATCTTTTATGTAGTAGTGAGTATTTGAACTCTGCAAACTGATGTTCAGGTGTCTTCAGTAGTGACCAAAGCAGCACATGGTCATCTTGGTCTGTTGTTTCTGAGAGCAGTTATCTCAGGAACCCAGTCCTGAGACAACATCATGGCACATGGAGGGGTAGGGGGAACTGTTAATAGATCAGTTGCAGGGGAACTGAACTAAATAGCAGCAGGCTGCACTTGAATTCTAATTTTTTTGTGTGCTTAGTCTGTCTTTGAAAAAAATTACATTCTAGCTGGCTGCTGCTGATGTATACTGCTAGCATCTGATACCTACTGCAGCCCACATGAGGTGCAGACCAACATGCTTAAATGAAGCCCTCCTATGAAGAGCAATTTCTCTCCTCTTCCTTCTTATTCCACGTTTCAGCTTACTGTGCAGCAGAGTTGCATTTTGGAAGGTCCAAGCCTGAAAGTGTCTGATGCCCTTAGCCTTTCCTCACCCCCAGAACATGGAAATGGTGATCCCAGCTCAGGTGTGGATGCTGTTTTCAAATCTAATGGGAAAGAGGCAGGGAATATCTAGATGTTAAACCTCTTAAACCCACTTCTTGTCCTTTTAAACCCTTACCCTGAAGTTAGTTACCGAATTGTTCTTGATTTATAAAAGCTAAAATAGCATTAAGAGGCAGTCAGAAAAGCAAAATGAAGCTGCTCGATCCTTTCCAGAGCTTTCAGAAACCCACATTTTTGTCCAAGGCAATAGCAAAAAAAAAAAAACCATTTAGTGCTTAACTTGGGAAAGGTCTCTGATAGTAGTTGTAAGCTCCAGAGCATGGCCAAATGACTTAAGGAGACTTCCATGAAATAAATAAGATTTGTTTTCTGCGACTGTCATTAGGGTCGCCTGGGAAGGATTATCACAGATGACTCAAAGCAGATGTTCTCCACTAAACTTTCGAGTGAATTAGTCTGCATGCCAGCCTGGGGACAGCACGGGGGAGCTTCCATAGGGATTATTCTTAGCTGTTTTCTGCAAGCTCCTGGGGTTTTCCATAAGTTCTCCTTTTTGGGGTGTTAGTAGCAGGTTGCAGTCTCAGTAGACAAAGGCAAACAGAAACTGATACGCAAGTTGCTGAGATGCCGACTTAGGAAGTTGTGCTCTTAAGCAGCGTCTGAAGACAGCAAGAGCTGCCAAATTCCTGTGTCCCACTCTGCCTTCTTACTTTGCCTATCTGCCCTGTGGCCAATAAGCATTTTTATTAGCAGCTTGTGTTGGTAAATTCTCATTTCTGGTGCTGCTGTAAGTAGGGTGATGTCGGGGAAGGTTTTGTAGCTTCAGTCTCACATCAGTTATGCTATAATATGTTAATCTCATTAAAGCAGTAAAGCATAGCTTAAGGTAAAGATACTGATGTGCTGCTGAAATAGGAGTCTTCACACTGAGTGAAAGGTATTTAAGATGTGTTGGGGAGGTCATCTTGTTTTCATCATAGTGCTTAACTATACCCCATGGTCCTTATTAATTTGGAATAGGTGAATACCATTTTTATTAGGAGCTGCTCTTTACAGCTGTTTGGGTGAAGTGAGGGTGGTGAGGCACTGGAACAGGTTGCCCAGGGAGGTTGTGGCTGCTCCCTCCCTGGATGTGTTCAAGGCCAGGCTGGATGAGGTCTTGAGCGACTGCCTATGGCAGGGGTTGGAACTGGATGATCTTTAAGGTCTCTTCCAACCTAAACCATTCTATGATTCCAAGGAAGCTCCACATAACTCCCGGGAAGGAGTTGGAATTGTTTAAACTTACCTGCGCATTTTATTTGTTTTTTAAGAGCCTTGCTTCCCCTGGAGGTCATAAAGAAGGGAAACAAAAGGAGAGGAGCTTCTTGTAGCTGATGTGGAGCACGAGCCTTGGCACTCCCAGCAGCGCCTGTTCCAGCACAGCAGTGGGTTTGCAGTGGTTTACAAATGTGTGAAGACTCAAAGGGATGTTTTGTGTTTTACCAGAAGTTGCTTGATTGGCACAGACTCGGTGGTGTCAGGCAGCTTTCACTGTCTGTAATTGGCACCATGTGTCCCTCCAAGCAGGGAGAGGAGTAACAGTTCATCAGTCCTGGTGCAGTCGGGTCCCTGGTAGGTGATTGAGCATTCAAGGGCATCCATCTGTGTGTATTTGGGTGTACTGAATCATAGAATCAGTCAGGGTTGGAAGGGACCACAAGGATCATCTAGTTCCAAAGCCCCTGCCATGCCCAGGGACACCCTACCCTAGATTAGGCTGGACAGAGCCTCAGCCAGCCTGGCCCCAAACACCTCCAGGGATGTGGCTCCAGCCATCCCCCTGGGCACCTCATTCCAGGACCTCACCACTCTCATGCTCAACAACTTCCTCCTCACATCCAATCTGAATCTCCCCACCTCCAGCTTTGCTTCATCCCCCCTAGTCCTGTCACTCCCTGATAGCTAAAAAAGTCCCTCCCCAGCTTTTTTATAGCCCACTTCAGATCCTGGAAGGCCACCAGAAGGTCACCTGTGAGCCTCCTCTTCTCCAGCCTGCACAGCCCCAACTCTTTCAGGCTGTGCTCACAGCAGAGGTGCTGCAGCCCTCTGAGCATCCTCGGGGCCCTTCTCTGCACACCTCCAACATGTCCACATCCCTCTTGTCCCAGGGGCTCCAGAACTGGATGCAATACTCCAGGTGGGGTCTCGCCAGGGCAGAGTAGAGGGGCAGAATCACCTCCCTGGCCCTGCTGCCCACACTGCTCCTGCTGCAGCCCAGCCTCTGCTTGTCTTTCTGGGCTGCAAGTGCACACTGCTGGGCTGCAAGTATTGGAAGATGGCAAACCTGTTACTGGAAATTCCCTGACCAGTTTCACCTTTTTGTAGGCCTGTGTGGGTATCACTTTCACCATCTCCACCTTCTGACCAGCTAATGTGTTTTTTTTTGTTGTTTTTTTTTTTTTTTCTCTGCTGTGGGTTTGTCATTTAAGTAACAAATATTTGGGGATTACCAGTAACTCCAGAAATAATTGTGCCAATTCTTGGTGTGTGCGATACTCAGAGCCTCGTTGCACCCTGATAATTCACAGGCTGAAGTACAGGTGGGGAAGGGGAGTATCACACTTTGCAAGTCTAAAAGTGTTTGTCTGGAAACTCCCATCATTGAGCATTAGCTATTGAGTGCTCTGCTTCT
>VWZI01007542.1:11315-35165 GCA_013396835.1 Psilopogon haemacephalus
CAGCTCACCCACAGCAGCTCCCCTGGGCTCAGGCACAGCCTCTGCTCACAGCTCACCCACAGCAGGTCCCCTGGGCTCAGGCACAGCCTCTGCTCACAGCTCACCCACAGCAGCTCCCCTGGGCTCAGGCACAGCCTCTGCTCACAGCTCACCCACAGCAGCTCCCCTGGGCTCAGGCACAGCCTCTGCTCACAGCTCACCCACAGCAGCTCCCCTGGGCTCAGGCACAGCCTCTGCTCACAGCTCACCCACAGCAGCTCCCCTGGGCTCAGGCACAGCCTCTGCTCACAGCTCACCCACAGCAGCTCCCCTGGGCTCAGGCACAGCCTCTGCTCACAGCTCACCCACAGCAGCTCCCCTGGGCTCAGGCACAGCCTCTGCTCACAGCTCACCCACAGCAGCTCCCCTGGGCTCAGGCACAGCCTCTGCTCACAGCTCACCCACAGCAGCTCCCCTGGGCTCAGGCACAGCCTCTGCTCACAGCTCACCCACAGCAGCTCCCCTGGGCTCAGGCACAGCCTCTGCTCACAGCTCACCCACAGCAGCTCCCCTGGGCTCAGGCACAGCCTCTGCTCACAGCTCACCCACAGCAGCTCCCCTGGGCTCAGGCACAGCCTCTGCTCACAGCTCACCCACAGCAGCTCCCCTGGGCTCAGGCACAGCCTCTGCTCACAGCTCACCCACAGCAGCTCCCCTGGGCTCAGGCACAGCCTCTGCTCACAGCTCACCCACAGCAGCTCCCCTGGGCTCAGGCACAGCCTCTGCTCACAGCTCACCCACAGCAGCTCCCCTGGGCTCAGGCACAGCCTCTGCTCACAGCTCACCCACAGCAGCTCCCCTGGGCTCAGGCACAGCCTCTGCTCACAGCTCACCCACAGCAGCTCCCCTGGGCTCAGGCACAGCCTCTGCTCACAGGCCAACTTTTGCTGCCTGGCTCAGAGGCAGGGGGCACAGCCTGGGTGACCAAGCAGATGTGTCCCTGCCCCCCTGGGCCTCCTGCCATCCTTGATGTCCATGGGATGGGCTTTAGCACCCTGCCAGCCGCTGCAGGCTGCCTCAGAGTGGGCATCACAAGAAGCTTGGCTCTTCTGATGGAGCACTGCACACAGAGCTGTGAGGAGCAGAGGCAAGACTCACGTCTTTGGAGGGCTTCCTGAGCACATCTCCCACCCCGCCCCCGTTGCGCAGCCCCTGGTTGAGCACGGTCACGATGCACATCAGCAGGGTGTCACACGTCCTCTCCAGCCCATCCTCCTCCTCTTCACCTGCAAACAGCACAGCAGCAGCCTTGGCAATCAGCAAACAAACTCACTGCACAGGCTGCAAAGCCAGGCAGGGGCAGGGTCCTGCAGCTGGAGAGAGCTGGGCAAGGGCAGGGTCCTGCAGCTGGAGAGAGCTGGGCAGGGGCAGGGTCCTGCAGCTGGAGAGAGCTGGGCAGGGGAAGGGTCCTGCAGTTGGGCAGAGCTGGGCAGGGGCAGGGTCCTGCAGCTGGAGAGAGCTGGGCAAGGGCAGGGTCCTGCAGCTGGAAAGGAACAATCCCTGCAGCAGTGCTGGTGAGAGGTGACCTGCTGGGAAGGAGCTCTGTGGAGCAGGCCCCAGCACTGGTGATGCACTACAGACTGACCATCAGCCTGCAACATGCCCTCGTGGCCCAGAAGGCCAGTGGCATCCTGTGGGGCATGAAGGGTGGGTACCCTGTGGCCAGCAGGGTGAGGGAGGTTCTCCTGCCCCAGTGGTGACTCAGCTGGAGTACTGTGTCCAGTTCTGGGCTCCCCTGCTCAAGGGGATGTGTTCCTGTGCAGCCTGACCTAGGTGAATCTGCTTTAGCCCCAGAGCTGGACCAGATGCTCTCCAGAGGCCCCTTCCAACCCTCACCAGCCTGGGTGAGTCTGTGAGCACTCCAAAGCCATGCCTGTGTCAGGCCTCACACACCTGCAGCCAGAGCTTCTCTATCATCCCCATCCTCACCCAGGCACAGCAGGCAGACTGAAGAGAGCCAGTCCCAAGCAGTTTCCCCACCAGCCATGGTGTCAGTGACCCAGAGCTGCCATCTCTGCTGCTGGGAGCACTCCTCACTACCTGCTGCTGTCAGGTCTCTGCTCTGCTGCGGGGGCTGCTGACCACGCAGCTGCCACGGGGAGGAGAAGCAGCCCAAGCAGAGAAGCAGAGGCAGTTGCAGGGTGGTGCTCTGTGAAACCCCTGCAGACCCCAGGCCATGTCACAGCTTCAGCCAGGGGCACATCTGTCCATGCCCCTCCACCAGGACACGTGTCCCAGGCAGCTCTGATGTCCACTAAACCAAAGACTCTCCCTGACCTCAGCTGGAAAACTTGGAACCTGCTCCAGCCTCTGCTGCAGAGCTGCTGTGTGGCTTTGGCTGAGCCACAGAGGGAACTGCCATGCAGGACACATCTGAACGTGCAGAGGAGCTGTGCTGGAACACCAGTCCCTGGGGGACGTGGTCTGCCCCGGCCAGAAGCCCTCCCACCACAGCCCCACGCTGAGGCTGCATCTGCAGCCTGCTCCTCAGCCTCGCTGGAGCTGTCCCCTGCACCCCTGGCACTGCCAGGCCCAGGCTGTGGCTGCTCTCCCTCACCAGGGACACCTCTGCCTCGGCACTGGGGGCTGCAGCAGCAGGGAGCCACCTGCCAGGAACCCTCACCCACCACTCTCCATGCCCACCCAGAGCGACCACAGGCACAATTCTGCAGCTGCATGGCACAGCTCAGCACACACCAGCACCACACTGCATGGCACAGCTCAGCACACACCAGCACCACACTGCATGGCACAGCTCAGCACACACCAGCACCACACTGCATGGCACAGCTCAGCACACGATGGTTGGACTCAGTGACCTCAGAGGGCTTTCCCAACCTGCGTGGTTGTGTCTTTCCTAAAGCAGTGTGCCCATGGAGTGACACAGTGCTGAGGTCCCAGAGTCACCCCACTGAGGCTGGGGGGGTTGTTGGAGCAGCTGTGGCACACTGGCAGCATTTGGCAGGCTTCTGGGGGAGCTGAATTCAGAGGCAATGCAGAGTGAGCAGCAAGAGCAGCCCAGGGGGGCAAGCACAGGGCAGTGGTGGATGATGGCAGATTCACCTCCATCTGCAGGGAAAGATCATCCACAACAGAAGGTTTCTTTTCCTCACATTCATGTGGAAGCTGCTGGGTTCCAGTTTGTGCCCACTGACCCTTGTCCTGTCACTGGACATCACTGGGGAGAGCCTGGCCTCATCCTCCCAGCACTGCCCCCTCAGCTCTTGTTCAGCATTGAGCTCTCAGCCTCCTCTCCAGGCTAATGAGCCCCAGCCCCAGGTCTCTCAGCCTCTCCTCGTGGAGTGATGCTCCAGGTGCCTCAGCATCTTTGTGTCCCTCTGTTGGACCCTCTCCAGTAGATCCCTGTCCCTCTTAAACAGGGGAGCCCACAGCTGGACACAATACTCCAGATGTGCCCTTGCCAGGGCAGAGGAAGAGGAGAACCTCCCTTGCCCTGCTGGCCACACTCTTCTTCATGCCCCACAGGATGCCACTGGCCCTCTGGGCTGTGAGGCACATTGCAGGCTGATGGCTGATGCCTACCAGCACTGCCAGGTCCAGCCCACAGAGCACCTGCCCAGCAGGTGACCTCTCACCTGTACTGGTGCAGGGATTGTTGCTGCCCAGCTGCAGGACCCTGCCCTTCCCCAGGTTCATCCCCCCCAGCTCTCCAGCCTGGCTGGGCCTGGCTGGCAGCACAGCTCCAGTGCAGCCCCAGGCTGGGGCAACTTCTGTCCTAACCTGGGCTCACAGCTGGGATGCTGGTGGAACAGTTCTCCTTGGCACAGGCTCCCATCACTGATGTCAGGGTCGTAGTAGGCACTTCAGCAGAATCTGTGGGGAGAAGCAGGGCAGTAACCAAAGGCAGCTCCTGTAGCAACACCAGGGCTTGGGAAGTCGAGCAGAGAAGGCAGACTAAATTACACCTCCAGTTCCTCCTGCCTCAACAGCTCAAAGCAATCACAGGAACAAGCCCAGAGCTTTATCCTTCCTGGAGTTCACAGCCATTCCCATTTCATCTCCTGAAATTAATGAAGCTACATCAAATGCTGCTGCTTCTGCTTAGAACAAACTACATTCAAAGCGAGAAGCAACTGTCAGATGTGAAAATAATGTCAGCTTTAGAGCCATTAGATAAATTATTCACCAGAGCTGACAAGCAGGACACCAAGCTGAGGCTGAGCTCTCCTGAATGCAGAATAGTGAAGAGTTTTCAAGGATTACAACACAGTTTGGTGCTCATTTGTAAATAGGTGTGGGCTTGTGTAAAACACTAATTTAGCATTCCCAAGGTGGGGAAATGTGTGCACCCTGATCTGATCAAGCCAATTCCTACCCTGTGCAGCTTCAGCCACTTTCTGCACTTCAAATCAGAGGCACAAAACAGTTTAAGGAGGAAGAACAGTGAAGGCAAACCCTGCCAGAGGAGGAACAGCCCAAGAGAATCTGTGCAGCACAGAACAGCTCTGCTCTGATTTTGTTTGTGACTGCACCCAGACAGAGATGCAAAGCACTTGCCTCGGGGTGCTGCATCCTCCCTTACTGCACAGGACTGCTTCCTGGTGGGCAATGCCCAAGGCCAGCCAGGACATACCCACCCCACAGGCACCTGCCAAGAACCCAAAACAGCCACAAGCACCAGGACCAGGCCACTGCTGTGTGCAGCCTGAAGTGGTGCCAGAGTGCCCTCCCCATCCCAAGCTCTGCCCCAGAAATGAGTGTGAAGGCAAACACATGGCAATGGAGTCCCTTTCAGACGAGCACTGGGAAAAGAGCAACCAATGCCATGGACTCAAAACAGCTACCTGAGTGCACTGTGCCCACCAGTGCTCAGGGCCCTGTGCCTTGCCTGTGTGCCTGAGGCCCTGAACTGACCAAGGTAGGAAGAGCTGCACACAGCCCATGGGGGATTCATGGAAGCATAGAACCAGTTAGGGTTGGAAGGGAACACAAGGATCAGCCAGTCCCAACCCCCTGCCATGCCCAGGGACACCCTACCCTAGAGCAGGCTGCCCACAGCCTCTGCCAGCCTGGCCCCAAACACCTCCAGGGATCTGGCCTCAACACCTCCCTGCAGGGCCAACCCATTCCAGCCTCTCACCACTCTCATGCTCAGCAACTTCCTCCTCACCTCCAGCCTCCATCTCCTCACCTCCACCTTTGCTCCATTCCCCCCACACCTGTCACTCCCTCACACCCTCAAAAGTCCCCCCCCAGTTTTTTTGTAGCCCCCTTCAGATCCTGGAAGGCCACCAGAAGATCCCCTGGGAGCCTCCTCTTGTGCAGCCTGCACAGCCCCAACTCTTTCAGGCTGTGCTGCCAGCAGAGGTGCTCCCTCTGTGCCTGTGCACAGGGCTGAAGACCTCTGGAACCTCAACCAGTTCTTCCCAGGGATGCCTGTGCCAGTTTCCCTCTGCCTGTGCTCCCAGCAGGCTGTCTGGCAGCACATGCAAAGATCTCAGCAGAAGAGGCCTAGGAGGACTGTAACTCCCTGCTCCTGTGGGCAAAATCTCTCCCTCCAGAAAGCTGAAATCCTGGCCCTGGATTTGGAGTGCTGAAAGCCTCTCAGTGATGCCATGCACCAGGACTGCACACTGATGGAGCTGCTTGGGAAATGCACACTGAGCCTCCAGGAAACCTCCTGTCAGTACAGGTGTGGGCTTTGAAATAAATGCCAAATCCTGTGCTCTGAGGCCAAGGTGACAGCTCACACACTGCACCCCCAGCACTCCCAGCTGCTCCCAAGGTGCCAGGAGAGCCAGGAGAATCCTCGGGGAGTTCTCTTTGGAAGAGTTAGGAAACACAGAGTTTAGCTCTATAGGTAGTGAGCAAGAGTTTGAAAAGAAAACAACAAATGTGTTAGATTTTAGCACTCCACCAGCTAAGGCTGACCTAAAGCCCTCTCTATCCACAGGGAATTGTACCCAGAGGCTGCAGCTCTGAGGTGCACAGAATGAGTTCTGCTCTCAGAACATCCCTGGGAGGATGCCAGGCTGGGCAGGCTGCAAAGCTCTGCGCAGCAAGTTTCAGCAGAACAAACAATACCTGCAGCAGGGCTCCTGATCCTCAGCCTGTCCACCTCCATGATGAAGTCATCTTTCAAGAAGAGGAAGCCAATGATGGAGAAGAGATACACCAGGATGAGAGCCAGCACGGCAGTGAGGATAATGGAGCGGCCGTTGCGGGTCACGCTCTTGATCACGTTGAGCAGAGTCTCCTCTCTGTACACCAGGTCAAACAGCTGAGTGGGCACAGGGCACACAAATGAGGCAGAGCGTGAGCAGGAAGCAGTGACAGCTGCTGAAACCTCCAGCCCTGGCCTGAACCCTCAGCTCCATCAGCACACAGCGCAGGCAGACTTCGGCGGGAGCCAGCAGAGGACAGAGACTGGGGCAGAACTCGGAATCCAAAGCCACAAACTGTAGGTGAGCCTGAGCCACCACCAGTGGCCCCAGGTTCAGAAGCAGGCTGGATTAAAGCTGCAAGCCACTGCCTTCATACCACCCTTCTTGAGGCACACTCAGAGGTGCCAGACTGCATCTCCACAGGCTTCTCCTGTGCACTTCTTACCCTGAAGAGCTGGCAAAGGATCCTGCAGGCACAGCCTCAAAACCTTGGCTGCTGGCACTGGCAAAGGATCCTGCAGGCACAGCCTCAAAACCTTGGCTGCTGGCACTGGCAAAGGGTCCTGCAGGCACAGCCTCAAAACCTTGGCTGCTGGCACTGGCAAAGGGTCCTGCAGGCACAGCCTCAAAACCTTGGCTCCTGGCACTGGCAAAGGGTCCTGCAGGCACAGCCTCTAAGGCAGTCTCCTTTGAAAGCTGCCCAAAGTCAGAAGCTCAGGTTAATGCCAGGATCTGCAAAGCCTGCCTTTAACAGGAGTTCTGCCAGAGGAAGGACTAAGCCTCTGAAGACCTGAGTGTGCTTTAGCCTGGGGTGCTGGGAGGCCACCACCACTCGGGGGGTTCACAAACACCAGAGCAGAGTGGGGCCATGCAAATGACCACAGGGCAGGCAGGCCCTGCAAGTGCCACACAGGGACTCACAGAATCCCTTCAGCTGGAAGCATCCTGTGGCACCATCCAGTCCAGCCACTGACTCAGCAGCACCATGGCCACTAAACCATTCCCCCAGAGCCAGCAGGGAGCAAAAGCTTAGCAAACAAGAGCAGTGAAGCAGCTCTTAGTGCTGCTCAGCACGGAGGGAGCTCAGCTGAGCATCATCCACTCTCAGTGCACCTGTATCACATTCCCCAGAGGCACTCCACCTGGGTACTGGCACCCACAGAAAATGGGCTGGCACCATCTGAGTGCACCAGGGCCCAACACACTGCCCAGGGCACTGTGAGATTTGGTCAGGGCTGCAGGATGGGCTCAGGAACAGGACCTTCAGCACAGGCAGGGTGCACATGCCAGGGGACAAGTCCCTTCCCAGCAACGCTGGGACTGACCTGAGACAGAAACAATGGGCACTGGGAAGGGGGGGAGGAAGGAGTGGGCAGTATGATGACTGTTGCAAAGAAAGGGGCAAACTTTCACCTCTACAGGAGTCACAGAATCACAGAGGGGCTGGAAGGCACCTCCAGAGCTCATCCAGCCCAACCTCCCTGCCAGGGCAGTATCACCCAGAGCAGCTCACACAGGAACACATCCAGGCAGGTTTGGAATATCTCCAGAGAGGGAGACTGCACAGCCCCCCTGGGTAGCCTGTGCCAGGCTTCTGACACCTTCACAGGGGAAAAAAAATCCTCCTCCTGTTTCCATGGGACTTCCTCTGCCTCAGCTCCCACCCAGTGCCCCTTGTCCTGGCAGGGGCATCACCCAGCAGAGCCTGGCCCTGGGCATCCCCCAGTAGAGCCTGGCCCTGGGCATCCCCTAGCAGAGCCTGGCTGCAGTCTCCTGCCACTCACCTGCACATCTTGAGAACTATTGCTGAGGTCACCTCTCAGCTCCTCCTCTCCCAGCAGCTCAGCCCCAGCTCCCTCAGACTCTCCTCCTAACAGAGCTCTTCCATTCCCTTCAGCAGCTTTGTGGCTCTCTGCTGGACTGTCTCCAGCAGTTCTTGAACTGGGGGGCCCAGAACTGGACACAGTGCTCCAGATGTGGCCTCAGCAGGGCAGAGTAGAGGAGCAGGAGAACCTCTCTCGACCTCCTCCCCACAGCCCTCCTAACCCACCCCAGAATGGCAATGCCCCTGCTGGCCCCCAGAGCACATTGCTGGCTCATGGGCACCTCCCATCCACCTGCACCCCCAGAGCCTTTTCCCCTTCACTGCTCTCCAGCACCTCAGTCCTCAACCTCTCCTGCTCCCTGGAGTTGTTCTTTCCCAGGTGCCAGCCTCTCCCCTTGCCCTTGGTGAGTTCCATTCCATTTCTCCCTGCCCAGCCCTCAGCCTGTCCCAGTGTGGCTGAATGGCAGCACAGGCTCTGCTGTGGCAGCCTCTGCACCCAGCTTGGTGCCATCAGCAAAATTCTGCCAGTGCCCTCTGTGCTCTCCTCCAGGTCACTGATGAGTGCCTTGAGCAGAACTGGTCCCAGCACTCACCCCTGTGGGACTGCACTAGTCACAGGCCTCCAGCTGGACCACAGCTGACCACAGCTCTCTGGCTTCTTCCCTCCAATCAGGTCCCATCCACCTCACTCCCTGCTCACACAGCTTAGCCAGAGGGATGCTGTGGCAGACAGTACCAAATGCTTTACTGGAATCAGGACAAACCACAGGCACAGTCCAGCTGCTGATGCCCTCAGCCAAGGCTGTCAGCTTGGCCACGTTCTAAGGGGCAGCAGCAGAGCAGCCTGCCAGGAGCACCCCCGAGCTGCCTGGCAGGGGGAGGTGGAAGGCAGCTGCCTGGGGGAGGATATTTTCTACCTGTGCAGTGTCCCCTGCAGTGGTGCCCACACTCACCAGGAAGCTGTAGAAGAACTCGTGCACACAGAGCCCCAGCATGCAGACCAGGGGAGGATATTTTCTACCTGTGCAGTGTCCCCTGCAGTGGTGCCCACACTCACCAGGAAGCTGTAGAAGAACTCGTGCACACAGAGCCCCAGCATGCAGACCAGGACGTAGGCCACGTGGTAGAGGAAAGCCATGTCCATGACCACGGCTCGGTAGCCTCGCGTGAAGGTTCCTCGGTTCCCCACGAAGCTCACCAGGAACACCACCTTGTTACAGAGCTGTGGGGTGAGCACAGGACAGCTTCACTGCTCCAGCTGCTGGGCTGCTCTGACTCACCAGCACAGCTTGCAGAGAGGGCAGGGGAGTGCAGGGGACGAGGGTGGGTGCCAGGACATCAGCCCTCGGCGCTGCCTGTGGGGATTTGTTTCTGCAGTGAGTGGAAGGGCAGGATGGATGCCAGAAGGCATCTGCAAACACCCTGGGGAGCAAGTTCCTGACAGCTGTGAGTCTAGAGCCCAGCCCCTGTAAGAGCAGCTGCTGCAGAGCACAGCACTAGCACCAGGAGGGCACAAGGCTGTCTCCTCCAGCCCTGCTTCTCAACATAAAGCCCCTGAAGCACTGCTGGAGCATTCCTGAAGCATGGCATTAACCCAGCTCCACCACACTGCACACTGCTGCTCACCTCTGCCTGCGACTGCAGAGTGGTGCAGGAGCTAAGGAGGAGCAGGGAGGACTCAGCAGGCCTCTCCTTCCACAGGCTGTGCTCTCACAGCTCTGCTCAGCTGCCACTGGCACATGTGAAGGTGTCCCAGGCCGGTGGCAGTCAGCCCAGAGCTGCCCTGTGCTGAGGGCAGCAGTGCTGCAGCCAGGCAGCCCCCAGCAGCAGCCCCCTGAGCACTGCCCTGCCAGCTCAGCCTGCAGGCAAAGCTGCTCAGGCTGGAGCCAGGAGAGCTGCAAAGGGCTGAGAGCTTTTAATTCTGAAAGCTGTTTTCTTCTCACAAGTGAGTTTAAGCTCACAGAAACACAGCACTGATTCACACCAGGACTGCTGAACATATTGGGAGAGAAAATTGCTCCTTCAGCACCAGAAGCTGCCAGCTGCCAGCCCCTGTGCAGCAGTACCTCTGGCTGCACAGAGCCAGCCCAGCTCCTCTCAGCTCCACTGCCAGCCCCTGTGCAGCAGTGCCTCTGGCTGCACAGAGCCAGCCCAGCTCCTCTCAGCTCCACTGCCAGCCCCTGTGCAGCAGTACCTCTGGCTGCACAGAGCCAGCCCAGCTCCTCTCAGCTCCACTGCCAGCCCCTGTGCAGCAGTGCCTCTGGCTGCACAGAGCCAGCCCAGCTCCTCTCTCAGCTCCCACTCTGCTGCTGTCTCAGGCTGACTGCAAAGGGTTTTTTTTTAAGGCTTAACCAGCGAACCAGAAAAGGAGGTTCCTGCACAAAGGGTTTGTGTTGGTTTGGTTTCAAACAGCAGATCCTTAAAACCTCTGCTTCTGCTGAAAGGGAAACTCAGGATGCTTTGGAAGTACTCACATTGGCAGCACCAAGGAGGATCAAGGTAGGCCCCAGCCCCATGGTGTAAATGGACCTGAGGATAACAGCCACCAGGAAGGGTCTGATGCCCATGGGGTTGGAGATGAAGAAGAGCATTGCTGTGCAGAAGGCCACTGCCACCCACAGCAGGGCTGAGATCAGTGGAGAGAGTGTGCCTGTGGAGAGGAGAGGAGAGAGGCAGCCTTGAGACAGGCAGCTCTGGAGCTCCTTTTGCACCAAGGATCCCTTCCCTCTGCCAGGGCAGCCTGCACAAAGTGAGCTGTGCACCACAGCTGCTGGCCAGACCCTGCCCCAGTGCAGCCAGGGCTGCCAGCACCACTGTGCTGGGCTGTGCACAGGCAGGGATGGCAGTGCCACCGTAGCCAGGGAGTGCTGGCATGAAGCAGGTCACCCTCTCCTGAAGCCAGCCCTTCTGCAGGGACCAGCAGGGCTCCTCTGATTGCCCAGGGCTCCATGGGCATTGGGTGGCAGTGCTGCAGGGTGCCAGGGCAGCAGCTTCCCTCTGCATGGAGTGGGGCACAGCAGCAGCCAGATCAGGGCACTGGGCAGGGCTGGGCAGCATCAGCAGTGCCTGCAGCCATGCAGTGGCTGTGCCCTGGCTGAGCTCTGGTGGGCACAGGAGCTGCTGCCTTCAGTACCTGTCTGCCACTCAGGGCCTGGGAGTCACCTCCAGAGACCACCCAGCCCAAGCCTCCTGCCTGAGCAATCCCACCCAGGAATGCTTCAGAGCAGGAGACTCTACAGCCTCTAGGGACCCTGCTCCAGGGCTCTGCCACCCTCACATCAAAGCTTCTCCTCAGGTTGAGGTGGAACCTCCTGGGTTCCAGTTTGTACCTGCTGCCCCTCATGCTGCCCTGGGCACCACTGAGAAGAGTCTGGCCTCATCCTCTGGCTCCCCACCCTGTAGCTGCTGATGCTCATTGATCAGATCCCCTCTCAGCCTTCTCCTCTCCAGGCTAGAGAGCCCCAGGTCTGTCAGCCTCTCCTGGTGGAGATGTTCCAGTCCCCTCAGCACCTTTGTGGCTCTCTGTTGTCTTTCCAGTAGTTTCCTGTCTCTTCTGAAGTGGAGAGCCCAGAACTGGACACACTATTCCAGGTGTGGTCTCAGCAGGGTAGAGTGAGGGAAGAGCCTCCCTTGACCTGCTGCCCACACTCTGCTTCATGCACCCCAGGAGACCATGGCCTCCCTGGCAGGCTCAGTGAGGGCTCTCTCAGTCTCCTCACCAACAAGATATGGAAGCTCCTAGCAGATCCTACAAAGGCATCTTCCAAGTGCTCTGAAAGGTGAGGCCAAGGCACTCTGTGTCCCCTTAACAGGTCACTTTTACTCCTTCCCTTCTGCAGGTCAAACAATTTGGTGTGACAGGACCCAGCCCAGCAAGATGCACAACTGTGAATGGTGCAGGCAAGGAGCCCTCGCCTGGAGCAGCTTTGCTTATGCCAGCTGTGTGACAGCTGCAGAAAGCTGCTGGAAGGCAGCACTGCTGCTGCCCTGCACCTCACACCTCTGGGGGAAATGTGGGAGACCAACTCCAGCTGGGAGCCCCCATTTTGGTGGAGGAGAGGGCAGAGAGCAGGGAGGCTGCTGGTGTCACCTGGCCACACCTGTGCTTGCTGCTCCTGGCAATCTCCTGTGCTCTCCAGCTGCACCAGCCAGAGCCCTGCAGCTGCTGGAGCTGCATCACCAGATCACTGGGGCCACTGGATCACTGAGGCCACTGGATCACTGGGGCCACTGGATCCACCAGATCACTGGGGCCACTGGATCAGTGGGGCCACTGGATCCACTGGATCACTGGGGCCACTGGATCACTGGGGCCACTGGATCCACCAGATCACTGGGGCCACTGGATCAGTGGGGCCACCTCAGAGTGCAGTCCCAAGGAGGAGCTGCTCTGTGCTGGCTGCAGGCTCCCAGCAGCATGGAGTAGCTCAAGCTCAGACACTTGCCAGGCTGCCTCCTCTCTTGCTGCATGGCTTTTGTCCCGCCCAGCTGTGATGTGTCTGCAGCCCCAGGAGGGTCCAGCTGCAAAGTCTCCTTTGGCAGGGCAGAGGTCTGCAGCCACCACCCCCCTGCCTGCTCCCTGGGCCACTGCCTTCTCATCTGCTGCCTCTCTGTTTAGCAGCCAAGAGGAATGCCTGCTGGTGCCAGCTCTGGTGTTTGTGAGCAGCACATGCAGCTCCTGGAAGCTGGCCTGGCTCCACCAGCCTGCTTCACATGCCACCAGAGCCCAGGGACTTGCAGTCACATTGCTGCCTGGACCTGAGTCAGAGACCCGAGGTGGATGGCTGCACTCCCGTTCCCAGTGCACTGAACTGTTTAGTCTCCTTTATCTCAATTAAGCTTGTTTTGGATTCAGGGAGAGGCCTCCTGCTAGCCTGTGCCTGCCTCTAATGCCATTCCTGAGTGGCTGCATCCCCTGTGCCACGTGCTGAGGCAAAGCCACAGCTTCTGTCACACTGCTCTGTCATGCACTGAGCCTCTGCTGCAGTCATCTCCTTTCATCTCAGCAAACGGCACACCGAGAGCCAAGGATCACCCAGACCATCCTATTCCTTATGTTTGTAGGAATCTGAGTCATTCCATTTGCTCACTTTTAAGGAATCTCTGCCCCTCTGAGGCCAGGAATCCTTCCTCAGCTCAGAGGCTGTGCCTGAGTGTGTGCAGGAGCTCACTGCAGTGTGAGTGCTGAGCTCATCCAGAGAGCCTCCAGCTTGGTAGCTATCTCACATCCATTTCACTCCACATTGCAGGAGCCATGAGACACCCAGAAGACCTCCCACCACATTTCAGACATCATCTGGTACCTGCTTAGGAGATGCTGCCTGACTTGTGCAGACAGGAGCAGAGCTGCAGTGAAGTGCAGTGCAGTGCAGTGCAGTGTCAGCGCTGGCTCAGAGCTGACAGCATCCACAACACAAAAGGCAAAAGAAACACAAACTCCACTTGCCTTCATCTCCATCATCTCCAAAGGGGTAGAACAGAGCAACTGCTAAATTGATGAACACTGCCAGGTTGAAGGAAATGCTCCCCCAGAGAGAGATGTGCCTGGAGAACCAGAAGAGGGCTGGGTTGTCTGCAGAGGGGAGAGGAGCAGCCATCAGTGGAACCAAATCCATCAGGAACGGCCTCCAGGCAGGGAGGCAACACAGATTAAAGAAGGAAGCAGGCGTGTGGAGCTGAGCCAGGCAGGTGTCAGGCAGCTCTGCCACCAGACAGCCTGGAGCAGAGCCTTTAGCTCAGGGATCCCACCCAGAGAAGCTGCTGTGAGCGAGGTGTGAGAGGGCTGCAGGCAGCCCCCGGCACGGTGCTTTCCAGCCAGGGACCTCCTGCAGGTGTGCAGAGCACATTCCTGCCTCTCCCCCAGCTGCAGCTGCCCAGCTCAGGCCTTAGCCTAAACAGAGTTTAACTGTGGCCAGGTAAATATTCAGATTTCCCTGTGATAACCTCATGCTGTCGACTGCTGAGCCACCACAAAAGCCACCGGTCAACTGCAGCCCCACAGCCTGCAGGCTGAAGAACTAACCCAGCCTCCACCTTCATCATCTTCTCCAACCAAAAGAAGCCACCAGGAAGCCTTGCGAGGCACTGCACTGACAAAAGGAACTGGGCAATTTCTGTTCTGAATCAAAACAAACCAATTTTCTCTGCTTACAGCATCAGGCAGCTCTGGTCCCTGCCAGGGCAGAGCTGGGCTCCTGCATTTGTCTTTCACAGATCTCAGTTTGTTCCTGGAGTAGTCTTCCTCTGCTATACATTTCACTCCCAAGCAGGCTGTGCAGACAGGGACTTGTTCTGGGATAATTTATTTTCCAGCTTCTGTTGTGGTCAGTTTGTCAGTACAGACAAGTTCCTAGAGTGTTACCAAGGGAAGTGGCCCTGGGCTGGGAAGTTCACACTGAAGACTTACTCTGGGCTCTGGAAATTACAGCTTGGGAAGTGACATGACCAACATTCACCCTTCCATCACCTGAGGGATGCTGCACTACCTCCTGCTGCTTTGACCATCCAAACTCCCTGCTGCTCTGACCACGGATCCTACTCTCCCTTGCCAGTCATTGGAGCAGCTGTGAGCAGCAGCTGTGTGCCAGAGCACAGCACCTGCCCTTGGGCAGTGAACGAAGTCGTCTCTCTTCCCTATCTCTGCACACACAGCATCAGGCATTTGTGGTGGAGAAGCCCTTCCAGATCACCCAGCCCAACCATTCTCTGACTCTCACAAGCCTGGTGCCGAGCCATGGCCCTCAGCACCACAGCTCTGCCTCTCTGAAACATCTCCAGGGATGGGGATAACCTTTCACTGCACCTCCTCTCTGGGTCCCTGCTTGTGTCTCTTGACTGTGCCAGCTCTGCAAGCAGCTGAAGGTGCTGTATGTGCTTCCCCCGCTCCCATGTCTGGGCTGAGAGGCTGGGACCTCCTGCAGCACAGGCAGGCAGGGCTGATGTGAGCTGGCAGGGCCCCAGAGGAGCCAGGCAGACTTAGGGCAGCTGAGGCTCTGGTGAGAGATGTTTTCACGTGGCTGACATTTACAAGCTTTTTAATGACCTTTTGGGAATCTCCAGCCCTCAGCTGTGCAGCCACACAGGCTTTTGCTAAATAATGAAGTGCAACTCCATCCAGCTTAGCACTACGCCCAGCTCCTCCTTCCCTCAGCCTGACTTTTGGAGTGCAGGGCATCACCTTGAACACATTCCTGCTGCTGCTAACTGCTCCCGCCCGTGCCTGTTGTGCGGTGGCCTGCAAAGTGTCTCTGCTGAGCTGCACTCCCCAGCCCTGAGCAGACAGGAGGGTGTCAGCCAAGGGAGAGCAGCCGGCGGCAGCACCCAGCCTGCCAGCACAGGCAGCAGCCTTTGCCATACTTACTCCTGATCTTCTTCTGCCACTTCATCTCGTTGTACAGGTCCTCTGTCTGCTGGAAGAAGTGGTTGACTTTGCTGCCCTGCTCGTCCCTCTCGGTGGTGCCCAGGACGCGGCTCTTGGACTCGCGGGTGAGGAACTCGCAGATGTTGGGCACGGGGAAGACAATCTGCTCCATGCTCCGGTCGTGCCGCACGATCTGCGCCAGGCCAGCTGCTCACCACCGCTGCCTCCTGCCCTGGCTCCCTCCCAGCCCCCTCGCCCGTGGCTTGGCACACAGCACCCCAACAGCAGCCCCAAACCCAGCTAACCCTGCCCCAGAGTAAGACAGCAAAGATGTAAGGGGAAAAGCCCAGGCCTGCACCTTCCCCTTCTTCTGAAAGCTTCCACTTTGCAACAACTGAGGCAAGTCTCTCCTGTGAGCAGTGCAGATGCCCAGGGGCTCTCTGCTCAGGGGATGAGCTTCTTTTGGCGTCTGTGTGAGCAGGTGAAGCAGTGCAGCTGCAGCTGCAAAGCCTGCACCTTGCTCAGACTGCACCCGAGCCTGGTTAGGCTTCACCTCCTTACTCAGCCACCCCCAAGGTTTTGCAGTTTGTGTTTCAGAGCCTGCCCAGTGACTGGGGAGCGAGCTGCATTTTGCTCCCCCTGGCCAGGCTGCCACCAGCATGGGTTCTGACCAGGGCCTCTGCACTACAGGGCAGAGCTCTCACCTGGCTCCTGGAGCAGTCTCTGCACAGCCTCCGGTGAGAAGAGCTCCACTGCCTGACCTTGCAGTCACACAGAGCAGAGCCCCTGGCACAGGGGAGCTGTGTCTGAGCTGTCAGGCAGCCCAGGCCTGCTTTCAGAGCAAACAGCCTCTAGACACAGCTCAGCTTCCCCGTGCCAGCCACACTCCTGCTGGCAAGAACCCTCCCTCCTCTCTGCTCATTATGTGAACATAATTTCAAACTGTCTTAATTAATTTTCAGGAGTAGCACAGGCAAGCTCCTCTGTGTGGGAGATGGAGGATGAGGATGCTCCTGCCTGCCCATGGGCATTATGTGAAACCTGAACAGGTAGCTTTGAAGTGTCCCAGGAGCTGTGCAACAGGACTCTGCACCTAGCAAGCAAAGGGAGTCAAGGAAACCAACAGCACAACCTCAGTTCTCTCAGGGTCTCAAACAAAGAGCTGAGCTGCAGAGCTGCTCTGCACAATGGCATCTAAAAAGCCTCCTCCAGGAGAGAGGCCTCCAGACATGCTCAAGGAGCAGAGCTTGCAGCCAGGAGCCTTTGGGACACTTCAGAAGCCACAGCAGGAAGAAGCTACAGACCACAGTGCTTGCTTAAGGTCTGAAACTGCAGCCCACCCAGAAGCTCATCTGGAAACTGCTCAAAGGAATGTGGAGATGCTGGAGGTGTGCAGGGAAGGGCCCCAAGGATGCTCAGAGGGCTGCAGCAGCTCTGCTGTGAGCACAGCCTGAAAGAGTTGGGGCTGTGCAGGCTGCACAAGAGGAGGCTCCCAGGGGACCTTCTGGTGGCCTTCCAGCATCTGAAGTGGGCTACAAGAAAGCTGGGGAGGGACTTTGGAGGGTGTGAGGGAGTGGCAGGAGTGGGGGGAATGGAGCAAAGCTGGAGGTGAGGAGATTGAGGCTGGAGGTGAGGAGGAAGTTGCTGAGCAGGAGAGTGGTGAGAGGCTGGAATGGGTTGCCCCTGCAGGGAGGTGTCTGGGGCCAGATCCCTGGAGGTGTTTTTGGCCAGGCTGGCAGAGGCTGTGGGCAGCCTGCTCTAGGGTAGGGTGTCCCTGGGCATGGCAGGGGGGTTGGGACTGGCTGATCCTTGTGCTCCCTTCCAGCCCTGACTGATTCTGTGATTCTAAGGTCCCTCAGGAGCATCTGAAGCACTTCAATGAGTTAAGAGGAGCATCTCTCACCTCTCAGGGCAGTCACAGCCATGGAGATTCCCTCTTTCCTGTGGGGCTCAGTAACAGGCAAAATGGATGGTGGGAAGCAGAAAAGTCTTGGTGGCAGCTAGGACCATATGGGTCCAAGGTACTTGTGCCAAGCCTGTCCCTGCAGGCAGGTGTGGGTGCTGGAGCATGGCAGCCCAGTGCCACTGAATTACTGGCTCAGGCTGGGGCTGTGCCACCACATTGCCCTTCTGGACTGGGCACAGCATTCCCAAGGGGATCCAGATGCCTCCTCCTCCTGCAGTCTCTCACAGCAGCTGCCTGTGCACCCCAGGGATTCAGGTCCTTACAAAGCCTCTAAGGACTGCAGGAGCTACCATTCTGGATGCCTGTGGAACCCCATGAAAGCTGTAACAGAACTGCTACCAGAGTTCAGAACCCAAACACCTCTGTGCATCTTGATCTAAATCCAGTCCTTGGCAGGGGTAAAGGCCAGGCTTGAGAACAGGACTGAGGAGCCCACCCAGCCCTTGTGTTCAGCCATACTGAGTGTCTGCACCGCTTCAGGACCCCCTTGCACTCCAGCCAGACTGTTAGTTGGGTCAGTCATCACCACTGGTGATTCGATGATGAGCTTCAGATGCTCCTGAGCTACCTTTGAGCAATCACCAGCTGAGTTTCTGGGTGGGCTGCTCTGGACCTCGTGACACAGCTCCTGCCCTCAGGCCTTGCCACGTTTGTACCACACGAGCAAGGTCCTGCAGCGTGGTTAGCTGAGGCACTCTGGACAGCTGCATCCTCTCCACCTGCAGCCAGAAGCATGCAGCTGCTGTTGGCACAAACCTCCTGCACCGTCTGCCGAAGCTTTGCTGCTACAAAGAGGAGGTCCCAGCAGGCACAGAAGCAAAGTGCTGTGGTGAGCAATCCCTTACCTCTATCTGGGCTGTGTGATTGGCATAGTACCCCAAGGCTTCATCTCCTTCCTCTGGGTCCGACCCCGGCTTCAGCATCTGCTGCAGCGCTTTGTTGTGACGAGCCAGCTAGGGAAAGCAAACCAGGAGTGAGCCAGGCAGGGAAAACCAAACCAGGAGTGAGCCAGCCAGGGAAAGCAAATCAGGAGTGAGCCAGCCAGGGAAAGCAAACCAGGAGTGAGCCAGCCAGGGAAAGCAAATCAGGGCTGTGCTGGGGCCCCTGCTGCGGTGCTTTCAGCCTCCTCAGCCCCCCTTAACCAACACAAAGCCTCCCCCCGCCCCCCCGTGCGGGTGTGCTCAGCCCAGTGGGGCTCTTTCCACAGATAGCAGGAAGAATGCAGTGCCTGGAGAACAATGGGGATCATTCAGGCTTCAGAAGTCAGCAGCCAGGCCTCAGCTGAGATTTATGAAGGGCAGCTTAGCCTGCAGCCTGGATGGCTTCTGGAGGGCTTGGCAATGCCCAGGAAACCAGAGTGCCTCACAGCACGGCTGCAGCTGGAGAAGACTTCTAAGATCACCCAGTCCAAGCAAGGGCAGGCAGCAGCCTTGCACGCCCTGGGCTGAGGAGCTGTGCTGCCAGACTGCCTCAGCCCTGGGGCTGGCTGCACTGCCCCTGGCCATGCTGCAGCCTGCTGCCTCAGGCTGCCAAGACACTGCCCGTGGGCCCTGCAGAGGCAGCCAGGCTGCAGTGGTGGACACATGCATCCTTCACCAGCACATGAGACACTCTAGCACGCATGGACCCACTAATGTGTGTCTCTGCAAGCCTCTGCCAACTGCATTCCTTCTGCCAGCCACACTCATCTCATCTCTTCTTGGCCACCTCTGCCATCCACACCACACATCTCATCTCTTCTTGGCCACCTCTGCCATCCACACCACACATCTCATCTCTTCTTGGCCACCTCTGCCATCCACACCACACATCTCATCTCTTCTTGGCCACCTCTGCCATCCACACCACACATCTCATCTCTTCTTGGCCACCTCTGCCATCCTCTTCTTTGGTGTGAGGGTGCTGGAGGGCTGGAGCAGGCTGCCCAGAGAGGTTGTGGAGTCTCCTTCTGTGGAGAGCTTCCAGGCCCAGCTGGACACATTGCTGTGCAACCTGCTTTAGGCTACCTTGTGTGAGCAGGGGGGTTGGTCCCTTCCAAGCCCTAACAAGCTGTGACTCTGTGACCTCCTTCTCTCTTTCCTGCACTGTGTTAAGTGAAATAAGGAGGATGACAGCAGAGGCAGAGCTCCTGGAGGCTGCAAATTCAGCTGCTCCCCTCTGATGACAGAGCTGCCTAATAGCATCCTGGCTTCAGAGGAGATGGGAGCCACAGCTCAGCAGCTGTGAGGAACAGACATGTCCTGGTGTTCTGGCTCCTGCTCTTTATTTCTGCTGCCCAGGAGCTGAGAGGGCTCAGTGAGTGTGGCAGAGGAGGTGACCCTCTCTGACTGGAGCTGGCAGTGCAGACACCTGAGGCCTGCCAGAGCTGCTCTGACAGCAATAGGTGAGGCAGACTTGGTGGCCATGGCATTTCCAAGGTTACCCTCACTTCCCTCCAAACAAACAAAGCAAGATCCTGCTGGCTTGACCTGTGCTTTAGCCAGAAGGAAAGGAGCACTTTGGGTCACCTGGAGGGAGGGCTCCATCTTTGTGTGGAGCCTCTCCAGCAGTTCCCTGTCTCTCTTCAGCTGGGAAGCCCAGAAGGGAACAGAGCACTGCAGCTGTGGCTCAGCAGGGCAGAGTGGAGCTGGGCAGGTCTCTGGACCTGCCTGTCTAGGACAGCTGAACGATGACCAGCTCCAGAGGTGGGAAGCTCAGCAAGTGAGTGACCCAGAACCAGAGGAGAGCCAGGTCAGTGTCCCCAGCCTGTGCTGCTTCAGACAGCACTGAGACCACAGCAGACTGGCAGAGGAGCCCAGGAGTGGGAAGAGGCACTGGGAACAGAGGCACAGGCACTGCCCCCTGCCCCAGCACAGCCTGCAGAGCTCCTTCCACAGCCACAGGGAACCAACACTGCTGCTGTCTGACAGCTGGGCCCTGGCTCCAGCACACACCAGCCACAAAAGCCTCACCCAAAGCACACAGCACAAGGGCAGAGGCTGCAGAAGCCAAAGGCAGGAGAAGCAGCCCAGAAAGCAGCCATCTGGAGGCCACCTGTGCCCCAGTGAGACACAGCCAGACAGGAGGCAGCCCTCACCACCATCACCTTTAACACCGAATCATGCAACCACGGAGCTTGGAGAAGACCTCTAAGCTCATCCAGTCCAAGCAGCAACCCAACCCCACCCTGGCCACTAAACCATGGCCCCAGGGGCCACTGCCACAGGCTTCTTCAACAGCTCCAGGCATGGGCACTCCAGCACCTCCCTGGGCAGCCTCTGCCAGTCCCTGACCACTCTTGCAGCAGAGACTTTTTCCTCATCTCCAACCTGAAACTCTGCTGGAGCAGCCTGAGGCCTCTCCTTGTTTCTGGTTGGGGCCATCCCATTCCAGCCCTCACCACCAGGCAGAAGACAGTGACCCCCCACCTCGCCCCTGCCTCCCCTCAGGCAGCTGTGGAGAGAAAGAAGGTCCTCCTCAGCCTGGGGCTTGCATCTGCTCTGGAGAAGCAGAACCAGACAAAGGAAATAAGCTAAAGCCTTTGTGGCCCAGCCAGGGGAAAAAGCTGTAGCCTGCACCCCAGCTCTCAGCTGCCCAAGCCAACAGCACCCCAGAGGGCAGGCAGAGGAGCCCAGGACAGGGCTCTGAGGTGAATGCCTCCCAAAGCACTGAGGGACAAGTTGCCAAGGGTTTGACTTCAGCCCTAACACCAGCCAGAGACATTTGTGTCATGCTTCAGGTGCTCATTAGTACCCAGGCTCTGTGGCAGCCTCCACACTGCACCTCCACACTGCTCTCCACCACCCTAACGAGCTGCAAGGAGGCTGATGTGCATCACTGGCTCTGGTCCAGTCCCTGCAATCTCAGTGTGAGAGCCTCTGCTGACATCTAATTAGCCAGTGTCACTCTGATGCCACAGCCTGTCTCACCAGGCTGATAACTACAGAACAACATGGGGAGCATCAAAGGGATGAGGGAAGCTGCAGGTCTGGCAGCCCAGGATGAGTCCCCTGACACTCACAGTGCTTAGGACTGGGCCCCATTAGCACTGCTACCAGCAAGAGCTTCTTTGTTAAGGAGAGAGAAGCAAACAAACAAAAAACAAACAGCCAAAGCCCCAAGCCCCTGCAAAGCCTTGCAAAGTGTGAGCACCCTTCAGCATCCTGCAGCTCCAACCACTCTGCCCCCACTCACAGCTGCCCAGCCTGAAGGACAGCATGGATGTGGCCACCTTCTGCTTTCAGAACCTTGTCCTGCTGGTTTCTTACAGCACCTTTCTCCACTTGCCACCAGGCACTGGGGCAGACAACCCCCAGCAACAGCTGCCAACAGCTGCCAACTGCTCAGAGCAGCTGCTGAGCGTGGGCATGGGCACTGCTGCTCCAAAGGTGGCTGACCTGCACTGTCATTCAGTGCCATCAGCCACTCTGGGACCAGACAAGCTCCAATCTCCCTCTACTTGTGGTGTTTGTGCTGTGTGCCTGCACTGCTGCCAAGCACCTGAGGGCAGAGGAGATGACTTCTCATGAAGCCTCGGTGCCAGCAGGAGATGGTTTAAGTGCAGGCAGTTTTGGTACTCTGTTGGGATTTAAAGGAGATTGTAGCTTAGTCTCACTAAAAACCCCAAAGCAGCCCTTCTGTGTGTTTGGAGGTTGCAAAGGTACTGTGGAATTCCAAGCCCTGTGCTCCCTCTCCAGCAAGGAATTGCAGCATCCACCTAAAGTGGAGCAGCTGAGCACAGAAGGTGCACCCCAAAGGTGTCAGTACCCCCAGGCTGCTGCAACAGCTTTGGGAGCCAGGAGGAGGAACTGCCAAAGCACTGAAAAGTGGGAAGGTTACAGTATTAGAATTTGCTTCCCTGCTCCATGGCCACTCACATCCCTCCGGATCGAGGAGATGCCTCCACAGCTCTCCAAGGGGCAGCCCTCACAGGCCACACTCTGGCTGGCAGAGTTGGTTCATGTTCCTCTGAGCCACACCATAAAGCCCCTGCTGAAGGGCAGAGTGCATCAGCTTGGGCTTCCTGCCTGCCCCAGACAGTCTGGATCCAGCTGGGAATCCCAGAGCAGCATCGCAGCCCTGGGGAGCACACACACAGCCCTGGGGGCTGCAGGAGCCTGTGGCTGCAGTCCTCATAGCAAGTGCACAAACACTGCTGGCTCCAAGAGCAATCTGCTGCAACCCCCTGTTAGAACCCACGGGCAGCAAGCTGGAGTGGTCACCTGCAAAGCCTTCCATGAGTCCCTCTCTTTGGGGTAACCATTTACAAGCTTGACTCTCCTGCAGCAGTGCTGCTGAGGGTAGGAAGAGAGCAAACATGGAGCTTTCTGGAGCTAAGATGCCAAGAGCTTTGGTAATTGCTACAGGGCCATGAGATGAAGCCTCTTTGGGGACAGCCTTATAACCCTGCAAAGCCAAGTGCAGCCTGCTTGAACACCACCTTTGGGAAGGGCAGCAGTGAGAGCAGCACATCCATTTGCTGCCACCAAGGCTCCTCAAGAAGAGCCAGAGAGCTGCCAGAACTGTCTGGGCACACCACTGGCACTGCAGCTGGGTGAAGAGGCAAAGGCAAGAGGCAGAAGTGAGACAGCAGCCATGCCATGGCACATCCTCCAGCCAGGGCTCTGCCATCCTGCCCCAGGCTGCTCCCACAGTGAGTGTGCACTGACACCCACAGCCTCTGGGCTGCCTCTGGGCAGGGGCTGGGGGCTGTGAAGGAGCTGTGGTGCAGAGATCTCAGCCTTGCCTGTGACATGTTCAGCTCTCTCTGCACTGTGGGTCAACCATTTCAAAGCAGCCTTTGGCCTCTGGTAGAACTCAGCCACAGGAAGGGACAGGAAAGAAGGCAGCAAAATGCAGAAGCCAGCATCACCCTGAGGAGCTCAGAGACAAAACCTGCAGTCTGAGCTCCCCAAAATAAACTGTGCTTGAGTGCTGCAACAGCAAAAAGAGGAACTCCTGCTCTTCAGTTCTGCTGTTACAGAGGCACCTGTAAGGAGAGCTGTAAGGAGAGCAAGAGGCCACAAGTGTCAGGAGTCTGCCTGGGCTTCAGCAAGGCCTTTGGCACTGCCTCAGCAAGCTCCTGGCCAAGCTGGCAGCCCCTGGCTGGCACAGGGCACTCTGTGCTGGGTTAGGAACTGGCTGCATGGGCACAGAGTGGTGGGGAATGGAGCCACAGCCAGCTGGCAGCTGGCACCAGTGCTGTGCCCCAGGGAGCAGAGCTGGGCACAGGCCTGTTCAATATCCTCACTGATGCTCTGGAGGAGGGGATTGAGCCCAGCATCAGTGAGTGTGCAGAGGACACCAAGCTGGGAGCAAGTGTGGAGCTCTGCAGAAGGACCTGGGCAGGCTGCACAGATGGGCACAGGCCAGTGCCAGCAGTTTGAACAAGTACAAGTGCCAGGTTCTGCACTTTGGCCACAGCAAGCCCAGGCAGTGCCACAGGCTGGGGACAGAGCAGCCAGGCACAGAGGGAGCTGGGGGTGCTGGGTGGCAGCTGAAGAGGAGGCAGCAGTGTGCCCAGGTGGGCAGCAGAGCCAATGGCATCCTGGGCTGG
>VWZI01007543.1:1765-14690 GCA_013396835.1 Psilopogon haemacephalus
AAAACCAAACCCCAAATCTACTTAACCCCATGGCAGCCTCCAAGACTTTTGAAATGTAAATTGCAGTCTGGAGGATGCAATACGGATAATTCAGGATGGAAAGAGTCAACTTGTAGTGCTTATTTTCATGGATTCTCTTGGGTGCTCAAAAATTCAGGGAAGTACAAAAGAAATAAAAAACGTTATGGAAAATAAATAGTACATACCACTCTTGATAAAACTTCAAATGTTTTAAATGAAAGGAAACTAAATGTATTTAAAGAATGGAGATTGTTTAAGTATATCTTGTCCTGTTTAAATTCATAAAGGTTTATTTGCATAGTAAATCCATCAGGTAAATGGTCTGTGTTAAGTGATTTATATAAGCAGAACACTTCTTTTACAATATTATTACTTTTTGTCAGTAACATGTTGATCCATTTTATGATGGAATTTCATCACACTGAAAGAGAAAAAGTGGAAAAGCAAAGGAAATTAAAATTTGCTAACTTTTCGTATACTGAATAAATACAGATAGGCTTTTCTTCCTCTGCCCTGAAAGGGCAAGTGCTTTGCAAATCACTTGAGTTGTAAAAGCACAGAAATGCTGGAGAAACAGCTCACTAGGTGTTATGGTTTTAACTAAGAGAAATATTCCAATAAGATGGTCTTTCTAAAAATGGTGAAGTGCATACAAACCTCAGTTTCTTCCTAGAGGATTTTTCCATAAAAATAATTTTGATGGGTTGTATTTGACTGTGGCTGATATAACATACATTTGGCTTGAAGTTAGAATTGTTCTGTTGGACTAGTAGAGAATGTCTGAATAAAGTGAATAAAAATATGGATGTTTATTTCCTTTGGCATTAGAAATTTGCAGTGCAGATGTCTGTGTTGGGTTATCCACCTGAGGCTGTCTCTGTAGTCACATGAGAGAAAAAGGCACCTGTAGTGGTTTTGCAGTTACCTGCCCCCCTGCCCCCACCTTTGATAGAAACCCCGGCTAGGACTCAGAAACATTGGAAGCTGATAAATGAATCTTTATATTTACAGCAATGCACAATATACAAACAGATATTTACAATGTATAACAGATATTTACAGATATATACAATAAAAAGGTAATACAGAAACACCATACCCCTCCCAGAGACCAAAATCCCCAAGAGGGGTAAGCAACCACCCCTACCACCTTTCCCCCCTTCCCCAATCTTATCTCACGACCTGTTGAGGCTGAAGATAGGTGGAGGTAGATCAGCCAGGGGGGTTAGGAGTAGGAAAGAAGTTAGTAGTATTACTGAGAATTATCTACCAAGGCAGAGACAAAGGAGACCATGCAAGAGAAGCAGCCGCAGCCCAGAGTGGACTGAAACCATCTGATATCTAATGTTTTGGGTACAATGCTTAGAAACTATTTTTTTTCTTTCTCAGTAAAGCTCTGGTGAAGTGACATACTGTGTTTTCCTCTCTCAGCCAATAGTCTAATTTCTCACTCAAATTCTCCAATTAGTTCAAACCAGCACAGCACCTGATCTATTTCTAAGTAGTTATTTAAAATTAAATGTACCATGACACTGGGAATACTTTCCCTTTGAGTAAAAGAGACCAGGGTGATTAGCTAAGACACAAGTACCAAACACACATTAGTTGTTCTTTTTACCATGTCATTTAAGAATTATTCCAATTTGCATGTCAGCTTTCAACAGGCAAATTGCAAGGTAATTTAGGCTGTATTCAAGGGCAGGTTGGGTGGGGCTTTGAGCAGCCTGGTCTGGTGGGAGATGTCCCTGCTTGTGTCAGTGCTGTTGGAACTAGATGATCTTTAATTTCCCTTTCAACCCAAATAATTCTGTGATTCCATACATTTACTGGTTAATATGCAAGCTACTTTCATACTACAAAAGTGTATTTATCACTATCCATCTTAAAGAAATATTCAAGAAATATTTCCAAATGAGAAAAGAAATTTCAATGCATGGTCTTTATTTTAAGCCTCCCAATAAAGTTTGATATTAGTCTGTGTGCATGTAATTCATCTGGGGAAAAAAGCAAACCAGAACCAACAAAAAAAACACTCCAAACAAAAAAATCCAATGACCAACAACATAATTTTATCTTTGATATATAAAATGCATTAATGAAGATAATCTACAGCAATTACCCATGTGACTGACTAAAAAAAAGATCACTTGAAGCATAACATATAGGTCTTCATATTTTATCTGAGATTGTCCTGAAGATATCTAATGCTCGGAGTAGGAAGCTGAAGTGCAAAGTGCAATGTCAAGGATGAGTTTGGAAGGTTGTATGAGGAGGATCATGAGAGAGGCAGGAATATTTGCAGAAATGCATAGCTTTGGAGACACTTCTGTCTAAGAACTCTTTTAATTCCAGCCAGTAGAGGAAGATGCATTCATGATCCCTGCTGACTTACTTGGGCAAAATATCTTCTTTTTGGCTGTCGTAGCCAATGGATCCAAAGATAAATTGTGAAATAAATACATATTATTTACAATTTCCTTTGTTCTCATTGTTTTCCTGGTTGACCAAATGGAAGATCTCCTGAAAGCTGTGTGACTGATCAGTGTGTGCATTTCTTAGGCTTCCTTTCTGGTGTGATAAAAAATAAAGGCATTTTAAATGAAGTTGTTCTTTCCGGGATTTTAAACTTTTTTTTCTCTCTTAATATTACGTTGTGATAACAGTATTTTTATCTTTCGATATCACTATGTGAACAATACATAGCATAAATGAAGGATCTGCAAGACTTTGTTTTTTTCAATGCAAGTTCTGGAGAACAGGTCTTCTGATGAGTGCCTGAGGAAACTGGGGCTGTCCAGCCTGCAGAAAAAGAGGTTGAGAGCAAACCTTCTTGCTCTCTACAATCCCCTGAAAAGGTATTATGGCAAGGTGAGTGTTGGTCTGTTGTCCCTAGTAACAAGTGATAGGACAAGAGGAAATGGTTCCCAGCTGTGCCAGAGAATGTTTAGATTGAATATTAGGAGAGCCTTTTGTAATGAAAGGGTCCTCAAACACTGTAACAAGATGCCCAGGGAGGTGATTGAATCATTATCCCTGAAGGCGTTTTATAAGACGAAGAGATGTGATACTAAGGGGTATCATTTAGTACCAGGCTGGGTAGAGTTAGCCAATTATTTGACTTTGTGGTCTTAAAGACTTTTTCTCCAGTTGAAATGATTCTATGATTCTGTGATTCTAAGTCATATAGGCACAAGACTGTGAAGACTTTAAAGATGTTGGTAGAGGGTTTGCTTGCTGCTTGATACTAGTTTTATGTGTTCCTTAAGAGCTAAATACTTTTGGTGGTGTTGCTAATCACAGGAGTAAATATTATCATTTCTGCCTTAGTGGGCAGGAAGAATTCCCAGATGATCACTTGTCTTTTTTAATGTACATTGATTATGGTGCCATGAGCACTTTTGCTAAACAGACCACAAGTATCTGCACACTCTTGAAGTGCAAGTCACCTCTATCATCCTTACTTTTCTTCCCTTCACATCTCCAATTCCAGCAGTGTTGCGGACTACGTGAACCCCTCTTCTCTCTTGTCTGTCTCACAGAGATAAGTCCAAGATATGTTCAGGTTTCCTAAGTCACAAAATGTCATGGTTTGGGATTTCCCCCCAACACTAGATTAACCAGACTAACTCAGCCAGCTAGAAGTTAAGGAATGAAACTATATTTACAGTGTGCACAAATTTACAAGCATATATACAGAATACATGCAGTGAGGGTGGTGAGACACTGGAACGGGTTGCCCAGGGAGGTTGTGGCTGCTTGTTCCCTGGAGGTGTTCAAGGCCAGGCTGGATGAGGCCTTGAGCAGTCTGTTCTAGCAGGAGGTGTCCCTGCTTATGGCAGGGGGTTGGAACTAGATAATATTTGAGGTCTCTTCCAACCTAAACCATTCTATGATTCTATGAATATATACAGATATATATAATTATATACAAGTCAGAAGTAATACAGAAATTCAAAATCTCTCCACAACAACCAGAATGCCCAAGAGGGCTCCCGACCAACCCCTCTCCTTTCCCCTCCTCACCCTTTATCACAGGAATAACCAGATAAATCTCCATATAGCTCACATGATAAATTTGCAGAGATCTGTGGTGAGATGTCAGAAGAAGGCAAGGAGTTATAGGGAAATGGTTCGATTGGGTTACATAGGTTTCCGGCAGAGGAGCTAAGGCAAGATGCAACCAGACACACAGACAAAAGAAGTGAGAAGTGAGTGCCTTATATTTATGTTCCTCAGGAGAACAGATGAGTGATATAGACATCACTATTATTTTCTTCTCACAGCAAATGATCTAATTTCTCCCATTAAAATATTCCAATTAGCCTCAATACAGCACACAAAATCACATTTTTCATCAAGATGCTTAATTTTAGGTGTTTGTAATCAGAAGTGATGGCTGACATTCTTAGAGGTTATTTGTGACAACTCTGAGGCTATATTTCCTTTTCATTCTTTCTCTACACACCCAATCTCATTTTTTTTTCCACCAGATATTGCAGGCTTAGGCTGCTAAAGGTCAGAGAGGTGTCACTTGTTTAAGACCGAATTACCTTGCTGTCAGAGGTACTCTTGTTCCTTGTCTTGGACTAAAGAGAGCTAAAGAGGTATTTAATGGATAAGTCATTTCCTGATGATGAGATAGATATTAACAAGAGCAACAACATCAAGCTCTTTCAGCACCACAAACTGCATTAACTGCATAATCTAAGAGCACTGCTGTGCTTTGACAGGAAATGGGATTGGTGTCAGGCATTAAGTGATAGGCAGATTAAAGCTGTTAGCATCGCATGACCTTTAGGTTTTTTGATTGGTTAGGTTTTATTTGAAGCTGTTTCTTATTTGAAGCTGTTTCTTCACTTCTTTATTTTTTTCTCTATGCTTCTTTCTGTAACATAAATTTACTTAATTTTTCAAAATGTAACCAGGAAGCAAGAGTACTAAGACCAAGTGACAAGAAAAACCATAATCAGTGGAATGATTGACTTCTCTTGACACAGCAAATGAGCTGATAAGCAACATAAGAAAAGTGGCTGCAGGAAAAAAAGTGAATTAACGAGATGTAACATTGCTCAATTCTGTCAGATTTACAAAGCACATGAAGAGTGTGTGAACTCTTGACACTCACTAAGAATTTTCCAGATTCGCTAATTATAATTAGCGTAGAGGTGTGTGTGACTGTATTTAGAAACTGCAAGTAGGCAATTAAGAAAGAAAAAAAAATTAATATTCTCTTTGTGAATTTTGCATATGACACTTCTTCATGTTGTGAAAGTGGCATTATCTGTATTTTCCTTCTTTTCTATACATTACAAATGAAGTTACAGAACTATAATGGTTTTTTTCTTTGACCTCAGTTTTTACCACTGAAATCCACTTGTTTAGCCAAAACCCCATAATATGATTTATAACTATTCCTACATTTTGTTAATACTGACTTTTCTGTAAAATCTAATGGCAAAACACTCATATTTTGAAAAATACACATCTAATTTCTCAGAAAGTTGCCCAGATAATTATAAATAAAAAGCTGGGGAAATTGACAACAAACTCTGGTGACCAATCTCTGTACAGTGTAGCATCTATCAGTAGGTGAACATGGGAAACTGTCACCCTACTAGCTGAGCTTCTGTCACCACTCTTTCACTTTTCAGTTAGGTGTTGATAACTGTGATGTCTTCATTTATCTTGTAAATAAACCATTTTGGAATAAATCTGAAAATATTAAAGTTATATCATTAGATTTTGGATCAGGTGTAAAGGATAAACTATATGAGAAGACAGTGGTATGGAAAAAAAATGGCACAGTCCTCATGCTGGTTTGTTTGGGGGTTTTTTTGTGCAATATTTAGACCCAAAGTTTCATAGTTGGATTCCCCCCACACCCTGCTTCTATGAAAAGCTGTACCTGAAAAACAATGAATATTTTGCTTATGTATCACATTCATATCTCAACAGTACATAAAATATTTTGAGAATTACAGCATAAGCCTGATCAAAATAAAGAATGTGAGCAGTACATATCTATCATCTTTTCCTAGATCAGATACATTGAATTAAATTTCCTATTTCATTGTTTCAGGATCTAGCATTTGCATGAGCATGAATCCAAGTCTGTGTTATCTTGTTGTTAACAAATTATTTATCTAACATATTTTGACACACAATTTTCCTGTAACATTTGCCAAAAATAATGTTTTTGTAGATAGGACTCATAAGAAAGACAGATATTTTTCACATTAGAATACATTCACTTACATGAAATGGTTGTGTACTACCTGCTGAAAGCTTAGCATGGAAAAGAAAAGGCTGTCATTTCACCTAGAATCAAAATAACAGAACATTGTGACAAAATATTGAACTACTTTCTTTTTTTTTCACTGTGATGAGATCATTTCAGTGATGTTCACAGAAACACCGGTGGGTTGACCTTCTAGGTCATTGTATTTCCTTTCTGTCAATGTCTAAGTTACATATCCGCTCATTAGTATAGTTTCTGAATAGCATAGAGTCCTAAAATCTCTGATAATACTCTGCTAAGGTAAGATAGTTGCTCATCATCATTGACCCTCAAAAATAAGCCCGTGGGTAAGAAGTTACAGGGAGGGAGAAATGACAGTTTGACAGTATTTTAGATTCTGTTTTAATCATTATTTTTACACAAGATAGAATCATAGAATGATTTAGGTTGGAAGGGACCTCAAAGATCATCCTGTTCCAACCCCCTGCCATAGACAGGAACACAAGATGAGAAGTGCTTTTAAAAAATAAGACAAAATAAATTTAACTTTTGTAAGACAGTACATCCAGAGGAAAGAGCAGTATGTACTGGACCATCAGGACCAAGGCCATCCATCAGGTGAACACTGATTTGACAACTGCAGTGATTTCCCATTGGCATATGCCTCTGAACTGAGCCTGTATGAATATTACAGTACAACTGTCTAAGCCATATTTCAAAGCCCAGCCTTGTCTGTCTCATAATTTTGCAAGTTTCAGATGCACTGATCTGCATGCCTGATCAGTGATTGCTACTCTTTCCAGTCAGCAAGAGAGGAGGTTTTTTTCTGCTTAGTGACCCTGCTCAGGGTGAAGGCTTTTGGATGAAGCTTGCCCAGCATACCAGTTAGAAAAATGAAAGGGCCTGGTGCTGGATAGATGTTAATCTTCATGTATAAGATGTGGGAGTTGACTTAGTCTGACCCTATGCCCCTGTCTATAAAATGCAGTCTCTTGATGCAGTTCATTAACTGATTTTCTGGCTGAGGTTACAATTGGAATAGAGAGTATATGTTTAGTTTCATTAAAACAGATTATGCATTCTTTCCTACTTCCTTTACTGGACCAGTGATTTTGCCTGTCATACTACAAATATTAATACTTTATGTGCAATTTATTTTTCACTTAAAAGATTGTGTTTGTGAGGATTCTTGAGGTAAAATTCATTACTGTAGCTTCAATTTTTCCTCATGCTTTGACTCTGTAGCGCCTACAGTACTTACAAGGAGTAGAGAATTAACACAGAATTCCCCCAAAAGCCAGTTGCACCTTATTATTTATTTCAGTTATTTATGGTCATAGTGTCACTTGCCTTTTCTTTTGTTTCCCAAGATGTTAAATTTAATGCTTCAGAACTGCTGAATACAAAAATTGATTGACACCTTCTCATGCTAAAAGTTACAAAAAATAAAATGTGAGATGAAAAGACATTCAGACTGATATATGGAAATTTTACCTTTGCAAAATCAGGAACATGTCTGCTTCAGGGAAAAAAAAAATCATGTTCAGATGAAGCAGCAGCACTCTTAATAGTGACACCAGTGGTTTTGTATTAAACTGATCATGCAGGTCAGATGAAGCTTCTGCTGTCAAATAACCTATGTGGATATCCCTTTAAAATAATACTAATATTACAGCACATTTTATCGGTGTCTTTGTGATGCCCTTTTTGTCAGAAATATATGTGGTTATTTGGAACCTGGAGGTGTTTGCTTTTTTTTCTGCTAGTGAATAAGGTAAGAAAAATGCCTAGATGCACTTACAAGATGCAGGGATATGGTGCTAAGGGACATGGTTTAGCACCAGACTTGGCAGAGTGTTGGGAGTTGCACCTGTGAGCAACTGTGCAATCAACATGATTTATGCAATTGCCCCGTTTATTACCAATTCTACAGCTCTTTCATAGCCAGCAAGCAGGGGGTGTCTGTGGATACTACAAAGTAATTGGCACAGGGGATCGTATGTGGAAGGCAATAATTGGTTTACATAATAAAAACAATGACCTCAGAGTTATCAAGAAACTTCTGGATAACTTTTTCAGAAGCAGGAACTGTCCCAGTCTGCATCTTTGTTTCCTTCTGTTCTTTCTGGCCGCACTTTCACATCATAGGCGTTCCACTGTGCTTTTCTTTCACACATCTTCCTGGCAGTGGGTTGTTCACCACTACTAGGCTATTTCTTCTCAGAAATCTCTCCACAGCAGAGTTACATAATAGTTGAGCTTGATGATCTTGATGATGCCTGAACACAAGAAGGACATGGACCGGCTGGAATGGGTCCAGAGGAAGCTGATGAAAAATATCAGAGAGCTGGAACACATCTCATACCAAGACAAGCTGAGAGAGCTCGGATAAGAGAAGGCTGTGGGGATTTTTATAGTAGCCTTCCAATACCTGAAGGGAGCCTATGAGAAAGCTGGTGTGGGATGATTTGCAAGGGCTTGTTAGACTAGGATAAGGGGAAATGGTTTGAAACTAGAGCTAGATAGATTTAGATTGGACATTGTAGGAAATGCTTTTTCAGGCAGAACTTTCAGTACTGAGACACAGATGCACGGGGATATTTTGACTTTAGTGGGATGAAAGCCATGGGGACAGAATGCAACTGAACAAATGGAAAAGTACCATTAGGCAAATAGATAACTGCTGAAGGTCTGAAAAGATACAAAGAGCAAAGACTCAGCAGATGTTTTTGTTAGATATAACGAGTGTCTAGAAGTTAAGCAGTGTCAAGTAAAAGGAATGTCAGCTTTGTCTCAGTAAGGAGTTGCGTCCCAATAAAGTCTTACTAACCAATCACTTGCTGTACACAGTCGCACTAACCAATTATTATTAGATGCGATATGAAAGTTTTGATTTTTACAATATCTAAGCTGGTACTTTGCAAACAATACTAACCAATTATTATTAGATGCGATATAAAAGTTTTGATTTTTACAATATATAATCTGGTACTTTGCAAACAATAAATGGACACCTTACTTGCATCAAGTAGCATCCTGTCTCTCCACTGCTGTTAGGACATGAGGAAGAAATTTTGTACTAGGAAGGTGGTGGAACACTAGAAAACATTTTGCAGAGAGGTGGTGTCAGCCCTATCCCTAGAGACATTCCAGTTCAGGCCTGATGGGGCTCTGAGCAGTGTGATCTGTTTGGGGATATCCCTGCTTGCTGCAGGAGCTTTCAACAAGACCTTTAACAGTTCTTTCCAACCCAGCACATTCTATGATTCTACCTTAAAGGTCTTCTCCAACAGATTCTATGATTCCACAAACAGTTCTCCATTAAGTGTATGTTCTTCCTATATCACATTCATATATGGCCTCCATATCTGAGTTGTAAGTTAATGTGTTATGTAGGTAGCCAGAGTAATTTTTCAATAACACAATATTGACATACTCAGAAACCAGTGAAAAAAAAGTGTGAAAAATTAGTGAAAAACTCTTCAAGGGCAACCTTTTCTAGTGGGAGGTGTCCCTGTCTATGGTGGGGGGATTGGAACTAGATGATCTTGGAGGTCACTTCCAACCTAAACCATTCTATGGTTTAGAATGCCATTGCAAAGTGTGCCCTGGCATTTGACAAAAGATTGAGCAGAGATTTAGAGGCAGCTGGTGGTAGGTCATATTTGACTTTCCATTTTGTCAGCTCAAAGTTGGAAGACAAAAGACAAACAAAAATAAATCCCAAAGACATCACCAATTACAGACGGGGCTTGCAGATGTTCCAAGGAGTCCAGATCTCTCTTGCTTTTTCTGAAGTGAGAGCTTCACCCAAAATGATACATACAAGCTGTTTTCCGAGGCCCTCTTCACTGCCTATTGTAACTGATAAAAGAAAATTGCCCTTCGGGTCTTGCTCCAACAGTTTATCCTCAATTAATTTCAGACTCAGACTCTCAGACTTCCAGGTTTTCTTGTTGTCTTAACAAGTTTTATTGGCATTTTACCTAAAGAACCTTGTACGGGGTATGGCGTTCCTCTGTTTCTGGCTATGCAGATCAAACTACTGATACAAGAGTCCACGGCTTTAAGTAAAACTTTCAATTCTGAATAAAGTAAAAAGATGGCAACTTCAAAATTCTTTAAAATATTAGATCAATTGATTAAATGCTACTACTTCTTAAACATTCAGACATTTTAATTTTCATGAATTTAATTATTGTGAAAATTTATTCAGAAATAAAAGAACTTTGAGATCTCTTGATCTTTGAGGTCTCTTCCAACCTAAACCATTCTATGATTCTATGATTCTATGAACAGTGACTGTCCCTGTAAATACAGATTTGAGTGATGAGAGAAATGTGTTTATAACTGCTTGAAAATTATTCTATCATGGATGAGCCTTTGTCACCAAAAAGTTTCTTTCGTTTCTGTAGCAACAAAGAGCTCTTGAACCAAAGTTCAGGTCTTCCAGCTAACGAAAGTGACCATTCACACCATCTGAGTAGTCTTAATAACATTTCTGAGTACAGTCTGTTTACTATTACTCATGCCAACTTGCAGAGACAATAATAAAGTAATATGTGATGTTTTCATGTGACAGCTGACAGAACAAGATTGTTCTTGCTTTGTTCCTCTAAAAAAGTGATCACTTTCCACTGTTCTATCTCAGCATGTCACAGAATATGAAGGAGAAAAATTTCCAAGGGAACAGTTTGAACCCAAATTTATTCTGGAGTAAGAATATAAACTGTGAGGATAAGGTTCACTCAAAGGTTGTGAGTGTGATGGCTTTTACATAGATGCAGGTTGTGGCTGCTCCTTCCATGGAGGTGCTCAAGGCCAGGTTGAATGAGGCCTTGAGCAACCTGTTCTAGTGGAGGTGTCCCTGCCTATGGAAGAGGGTTGGAAATCGATGATCTTTGAGGTCCCGTCCAACCTAAACCATTATATGATTCTATGATCCCAAATACTGAAGGGACTATAGGAAACCTGAATATAAATTATGTTGTCTTTATTCTTATTTTCTTTAACAGGCTTGGATATAAACGCGTAATCCAGACTTGGTATTTCATATGTGACGGAAGAATCCAGACAAAGCAGTTGAGATCTTGACAGAGCTCTGGATGAATGTGATAGAATTTAAGTGCCTTCAAAATCTTAATGGAACTAACTTGAAGAAAAGAAGGCCTTATATTTGTGAATCATCAACAATAAAAGCTACTCTTCCCTCCTCCCTCCTTATTTCTTGCATGCTTAGGAGACCGGAAATAAAAGCTACCCACTCATCACTCCCCCCTAATTTTTTACATGCTTAGGAAATTATAAAAAGATATCAAATTGATTGTAAAACTGATTGGAAAGATAATTTGTAATGATGCTTTACTGAATATTACAAGTCTAATTAAGAGACTTAAATGTGGAATATATAAATTATTAATGAGGCTTCAGAATGCCATTTAATGACACAACTGCATGAAATAATGGATGCAGCAAAACTCGGTGGTATAAAGATGGGTGGGGGTGGAATTTAGTACAGCCTCTTGATCTTTGTATTTTAAACTTTAGGGGAAGGATAATTTTCCTGGGTAATGTTGTTAAAAGAAAACAACCATGTTTTTAACCATCACTATTTGTTTATATTTTGATGCATATTTTTGCAGGCATTTGTTATGGGGTGCTCCCTTCACTCAATCTGTCAGTGGAGGTTTGAATGGGGCAAAATGAAACTGCTTTCCCCTCTTCCTGTGGGCTTGAATGGGAAAGGCAAAAGGCCTTTTCCTCCCACTCCCACACCTGTACTCACTGATGGGAAAGCCTCCACTGGAATCTGGGACTATGATTGGCTGGGTGCTTCATAGTGGCACTGGACACATTGTCTAGGAAAGACTTTAAACAGTGACCAGAAAACACATTCAGGCCTCCTTTGATCCATTTGAGAGCTTTGTCTGCAGTATCCAGGATGCAGCTTCTCCTCAGACCAGCATATCCTGTCTTCCTGTTCTCCCTACTCCTAAACTGGAAGGACCCTGCCTGTGCTGCATGCTGCTACTGTTGGAACACAGCAGCAGTGAAGCTTTCTCTGCCCTGCTAAGGCAGTACTATGCTACAAGATTGGCCTCATGGAAGATGTATCTGCAGACACTTTGACTTTGGCAGGTTCCATTCCCATTGGATTTATGTTATGTGGTTCCCAAATTGGATTAAAACTTGCAGTTTCCAGAGGGTGCTGCAAAGGAAATCTAGGGACTGTCTCCAAATCCCTACTCTGCCTTCCTGAGTAAATCCTGTGTTTTCCCTGCTTTTCCCTAGGGGTCTGCTCTGCCTCTGATTTCTGAGTGGGATAAAGCTATTTTATGGGTTAGCCTTTTCCCTTTTCTGATTTTCCTAAATTACCAAAATTGCCCGTAAACATCCTTGTAAAAATTTGTGACGAAATTAGAACCTAAAAGTAAAATTTAACCAATGTCATGTATAGTTTTTGGGCGGGGCTTTCTGGAACAATAAAAATAACTATATAATTTGTGCCTTGTCTAATTATTCACAACCAAATCAGCATCTACAAATATTGTCTCTTTTAGGTATTTTTTGACACATTGCAAGGGAGTCTTATAAAATTGGGAAACTAATACTGTTTTTTAAGCATTCTAAGTTCTGTGTATTTTCTTTCTCTTTTTTTGTGTTTTT
>VWZI01007544.1:23726-34908 GCA_013396835.1 Psilopogon haemacephalus
CCTGCCCAGAATCATTACTCAGGACTGGGAGAGGGATGCCAAAGACAGGGAGAAGACACTTTAATAAAGTTACTTAATACCTGGTGAAGAAGGTCACAGGATGCCAGGGGTTGGAAGGGACCCATGGAGATCATCCAGTCCAATCCCCCTGGCACAGCAGGAGCAGACAATCCAGCACAGGGCACACAGCAACACATCCAGACAGGCCTGGAAAGGCTCCAGAGACTCCACAACCTCCCTGAGCAGCCTGTGCCAGTGCTCTGGGACCCTTCCAGTCAAGAAGTTGTCCTTTGTGTTGAGCTGTAATGAAGAAAACCTTCCTTCATTACAACCACACTGCCTGATCCAGAGCTTTCCCTGCGAGCAACTCCACCGCACAGCCACAGGAAGGTTTCTTCCCTCCCTCCTGTCTCTGCTCTGAACTATCTTTAGTAGCTCTGACATTGATACATGGGAGCCTGCCCTTATTTGACAAAGATATTAAGTTTGATTCAGCAAAGGCTTAATTACAGAGGCAGACTGCCTCACTAACATCACACCAGCCTGACTTTTGAAGATAGCAAGGCTGCAGGAAAAAAAAAGAGGGGAGGAATTCCTCTGTGTGCCTGTGTGCTGGGCTTAGGCAATTTCACACCCAGGAGCAGCAGAATGTGTTTTCAACGTGGCACCAAATGCATTTCATTTGCATCTTCTATTAACAAAAACCTGCTCTGCTGCTTGCAATATAACCTTGCCATGTGCACACTCGTGCGACTCCCCTCTCCTCGTTCTACAGTAAGTGTCATAGAATCACAGAATCAGTCAGAGTTGGAAGGCACCACAAGGATCAGCCAGTTCCAACCCCCCTGCCATGCCCAGGAACACCCTACCCTAGGAATCAGTCAGGGTTGGAAGGGAACACAAGGAGTAGCCAGTTCCAACCCCCCCTGCCATGCCCAGGGACACCCTACCCTAGAGCAGGCTGCCCACAGCCTCTGCCAGCCTGGCCAAAAACACCTCCAGCCATGTGGCCCCAAACACCTCCCTGCAGGGGCAACCCATTCCAGCCTCTCACCACTCTCGTGCACAACAACTTCCTCCTCACCTCCAATCTGAATCTCCCCACCTCCAGCTTTGCTCCATTCCCCCTAGTCTTGTCACTCCCTGAGAGCCTCAGAAGTCCCTTCCCATCTTTTTTGTAGGCCCCTTCAGATAGTGGAAGGCCACAAGAAGGTCACACTAAAGACACATGTTGAAAGACTCCTTCTCCTAATACACAATATAGGGATAATACCAAACCATGTCTGGTCTTATCTTGCCCTAAATCCTAAACTTGGCACTGGTCAGACCACATCTTGAATACTGTGTCCAGTTCTGGTCCCCTCAATTCAAGAGAGATGTTGAGGTACTGGAATGTGTCTAGAGAAGGGCAGCAAGGCTGGGGAGGGGTCTGGAGCACAGCCCTGGAAAACAGGAGGCTGAGGGAGCTGAGGGTGTGCAACCTGGAGAAGAGGAGGCTCAGGGCAGAGCTCGTTGCTGGCTACAATTACCTGAAGGGAGGTTGTAGCCAGGTGGGGTTGGGCTCTTCTCCCAGACAACCAACAACAGAACAAGGGGACACAGTCTCAAGTAGTGCCAGGGGAGGTATAGGCTAGAGTTATATAGGTATAGGTGGTGGAGTAACCATGCCTGGAGGTGTTCAAGCAAAGACTGGATGGACCACTTAGTGCCATTGGATAGGGCTGGGTGCTAGGTTGGACTGGATGAGCTTGGAGATCTCTTCCAACCTGGCTTATTCTATTCTATTCTATTCTATTCTATTCTATTCTATTCTATTCTATTCTATTCTATTCTATTTTTTTGCAAGCAGCCAGACAGCAATTGTGTGCTGGGCTGCAGCAAGAGCAGCTGTGGGCAGCAGGGCACAGGATGGGATTCTGCCCCTTTGCTCTGCTCTCCTCACACCCATCTGCAGCACTGTCTGCAGCTCTGAAGCCCCCAACACAAGAAGGACATGAAAGTGTTGGAACTAGTCCAGAGGAGGCCACCGAGATGCTCAGAGGGCTGCAGCAGCTCTGCTATGAGGACAGGCTGAGGGAGTTGGAGCAGAGAAAGCTTCGAGGAGACCTTGGAGTGGCCTTCCAGCATCTGAAGGGGGCTCCAGAAGGGCTGGGGAGGGACTCTATTCACGAGGTCTTGTAATGAGAAGATGAGGAGGAATGTGTTTGAACTGGCAGAGGGGAGATCGAAACTGGATGTTAGGAAGAAGTTCTTTACAGTGTGGGTGGTGAGACACTGGCACAGGTTGCCCAGGGAGGTTGCGGAGCACAGAATAACCAAATATGAATAAAGATCGGGAACAGGTTGCCCAAGGAGGTTGTGATCTTCAATCACATTTGGTGATTCTGTGCTCCACAGCCTCCCTGGAGGTGTTCAAGGCCAGGTTGGATGAGGCTTTGAGCAACCTGTTCTAGTGGGAGGTGTCCCTGCCTGTGGCACAGAGGGGTTGGAACTGGCTGAGCTTTGAGGTCCCTTCCAACCTAAACCATTCTATGATTCTATTCCACTCTATTCCATTCCATTTTATTCTACTCTATTCTATTCTAGTCTAGTCTATTCTATTCTACTCTATTCTTCTCTATTCTATTCTATTTTACTCTATTCTATTCTACTCTATTCTACTCTATTCTTCTCTATTCTATTCTACTCTATTCTATTCTATTTTACTTTATTCTATTTTACTCTATTCTATGCTACTCTATTCTATTCTACTCTACTCTACTCTACTCTACTCTACTCTACTCTACTCTACTCTACTCTACTCTACTCTACTCTACTCTACTCTACTCTACTCTACTCTACTCTACTCTACTTTATTCTATTCCCTGTCCTACCTACCTTGTTGCCTTTCAAGTCTGAGGTCTGTAGCTGTTTAATTTGGTTTAAAAGGATGTAAGCAAAGAAGACATTTGGATCTTACTTTGCAGCTCCTTGCAGTGTAGCACCAATTGCACTTAATTAACAGGCTGCTTTAACCCTTGTGCTGGATCATCAACCTCTAACTGGATCCAAGGATCGTCCTCATTACACGAATAATGTAGTTTTACATTATATCTATGACAGGAAGGAATAATTAAGGATAACTAAGAGCTAAGGAGAAGGAGGAACAGCAGCACTTAGATAGCATCATAAATGCCTTCACAAATAAGAACGACAACAAATAAATTCTAAGAGTGTTAGGGATGAAGACTGAGCCTTCAGACAGCCTTTTCCTTCCTCTTTATCTGTCCTCTCTTCCCTCCCTCCTTTCCTGAAGTCTGGATAGTGAAGTGAGAACCAATTAAGCATTCTCACTTAATTAAGCAGAGAGCATTTCAAGTTAATTCATTTCGTTGCAATATGGTCTTTGTGGAAGCAAAGTAAAATATAGCTTTAATGGTCCCCAGTTTGCCTGTATTTCACTGAAAAGAAAAAAATTACTAAGTAGATAAACTGCTAAAATACTAAATTAGTAGCTAAACACAGTGACCAACACAGGGTCTGACTAAAAGAATTTTATGAAAGCATCCCCATCCCACAACTGACTGTAACAGGGTCTTTTGGCTATCTGGGTCACTTTTGTGTTCAGCATTCTATAGTGCAAGTCAGAGAATCATAGAATCAGTCAGGGTTGGAAGGTACCACAAGGATCAGCCAGTTCCAACTCCCCTGCCAGGCCCAGGGACATCCTACCCTAGGAATCAGTCAGGGTTGGAAGGGACCACGTGGAATCATAGAATCAATCACAGAATCATAGAATCAATCATAGAAACAGAATCAATCATAGAATCAAGCATGGAATGATAGAAACATAGAATCAATCATAGAAGCATAGAATCACAGAATCATGGAATCATAGAAACAGAATCAATCATAGAAACATAGAATCACAGAAACATAGAATTATAGAATTAATCACAGAATCATGGAACCAATCAGAATCAATCATAGACTCATAGATTTAATCAATCATGGAATCAATCAGAGAACCATAGAATCAGTCAGGGTTGGAAGGGACCACAAGGATCAGGCAGTCCCAACCCCCCTGCCATGCCCAGGGACACCCTACCCTAGAGCAGGCTGCCCACAGCCTCTGCCAGCCTGGCCAAAAACACCTCCAGCCATGTGGCCCCAAACACCTCCCTGCAGGGGCAACCCATTCCAGCCTCTCACCACTCTCATGCTTAACAACTTCCTCCTCACATCCACTCTGAATCTCTCCACCTCCAGCTTTGCTCCATTCCGCCCAGTCCTGTCATTCCCTGGGAGCCTCAGAAGTCCCTCCCCAGCTTTTCTGTAGCCCTCTTTAGATCCTGGATGGCCACGAGAAGGTCACCTGGGAGCCTCCTCTTCTCCAAAAGATCACTGCAGAGAGACCAGAAAGATGAGCCACTAAGACAATTAAAAGCTTGGAGCATCTGACAGAGAAGAAACTAAGAGAGCTGAGACTGTGTGTCTGGAGGAAGAGCAGACTTTGGGAAGATGGCCTCGAGGAGACCTTATAGCAACCTTCCAGTATCTGAAGGGGGCCTACAGGAAGGCTGGGGAGGGACTGTTCACAAGGTCTTGTAATGATAGGACGAGGGGGAATGGGTTCAAACTGGCAGAGGGGAGATTTAAACTGGATCATCCAGTCCCAACCCTCCTGTGCCATAGACAGGGACACCTCCCACCAGATCAGGATGCTCAAGACCTCAATGAATGGCAATAAGACCTCAAGGAATGGCAGCACAACTCCTGTGCTGTGGCAGCCTCTCCACCCAGCTTGGTGTCATCAGCAACCTTGCTGCCAGTGCACTCCATGCCCTCATCCAGCTCATGAATGAATGCATTGAATAACACTGGTCCCAGTGCTCACCCCTGAGGGACTTTAGGAATGTAATATATGAATCGCTCTCCCCCCACACACACATTTTGTGGCTACCATGTCACAAGTTTCTACCCAGTAAACTGATGGCTTGAACCAAGGTGGTTGTATGAAAATGATACAAAACCCAGATTGCACTCCCAGCAGCCTCACAAGTTCTGTGCTTTGTACTAGATGGAAGGCTTTCAGGTAGGATCAGACAATCAACCAGGCTGGAAGAGACCTCCAAGCTCATCCAGTCCAACCTAGCACCCAGCCCTAGCCAATGGCACTAAGTGCCCCATCCTGTCTGTTTCTTGAACACCTCCAGGTGCAGTGACTCCACCACCTCCCTGGGCAGCCCATTCCAATGCCAATCACTTTCTCTGCCAAGAACTTCCTCCTAGCATCCAGCTTTTACCTCTCTCAGCACAACTTGAGGCTGTGTCCCCTCGTTCTGTTGCTGCTTGCCTGGAGAAGAGCCCAACCCCACCTGGCCACAACCTCCCTTCAGGTAGCTGCAAGACAGCAATGAAGTCTGATCTGAGCCTCCTCTTCTGCAGGCTTCACACCCCCAGCTCCCTCAGCCTCCTCCTCTCCAGACCCCTCACCACCTTGCTGCCCTTCTCTGCACAACTTCCAGCACCTCAACATCTCTCTTGAATTGAGGGGCCCAAAACTGGACACAGGACTTAAAGTGTGGCCTGAGCTGTGCTGCTTTTTCCCCACCTCAGTATTATACACTTCAACAATGAGATGTAAGATCATAAGACTGAGCATCACTGTGGTCCAGTCTGCAATACCACTGGATAGTGTGTGCAATCAGCTCCAGCTGCAGATGGAAAAAGCCCTGGGTTTGTGTTGTTGTTGTCAAGGCTATTCAAATGTCAGAGAGCACCAAAGAGCCCAAATGAATAGAAAGGCTGAGGAATAATTTAATCCGGGAGCAGACGCCTCCCGTGATGCAACAATTTCTCCAGGCAGCCTTTGGAAGGGGGACTTGATGCCTGGTGATGATGAGAGCTCTCACATGCCAAAGGCCAGCTCCTGCAGGCTTAATGTGGATGCACTTAGCAATTTGCAAGACACCACTTGCTGCAGCCATCAAAAGCTTTCACGACGCCTTAGCGCTAATTTAAAGAGGTGGTCCTGCAAATTTCACTGCTCTCTAGAAGTTTTCCTCCTAATATGCCCTGGAAAAGTAAATTCGGGCAAGGGGAGAAAGTTTTTTTGCAGTTTCAGATGCTGTTAGTGGTTTGGAGGGAAAAAAAATAAAGAAAGAAACAAAGTCACAGCAGTGATTTTATTTCTGTTGGCTCGAGTTTTGGAGTGTTATTACCAAGGGGGATAAAAGAGTGCTGGAAGCATCTTGTCCACTTCCCACCCTCTGCTTTTTCACCAGGTAAAATACAAGGTCAGAAATACAGGTGCTGGCTGCTCAAGAGTCATAGAATCAGTCAGGGTTGGAAGGGACCACAAGGACCATCTAGTTCCAACCCCCCCTGCCATGCCCAGGGACACCCTACCCTAGAGCAGGCTGCCCACAGCCTCTGCCAGCCTGGCCAAAAACACCTCCAGCCATGTGGCCCCAAACACCTCCCTGCAGGGGCAACCCATTCCAGCCTCTCACCACTTTCAAGGCTCAACAACTTCTTCCTCACATCCAATCTGAGTCTCCCCACCATCCTTTGTCCCAAAATAAACCTACAGCTACATTAGTGGTGCTTCCACTGCTAAAGGAGCTAACAAATGCCTGAAAACAGAATCCAGCTAACAGCAAAATGAGCACATTCTGCTATAAAATATTTGACTCCCGTTTTTGTGCAAGGAAGTGGAGCCAGTCAGAGCATGGAACTGATCAGTCCAGAAGGATCTCCTCTCTTTTTCCTGCGTGTACCAAGCACTCTCTGGCAAATAAACAATCATACCAAATGCCCCACTGGCAACATCTATTTAAATGCATCTTGCCAGTCCGTTGCCACAGAGCTCTTTGGTTCCATTCCCTCCGACCGAGCTCTTGCAGCACCTCCTAGAAAGTAATCCCGAGTCCGGAAGGAGCAACTCTGATCTCTGTCTCGGGGAAAGGCTGAGTTAAGCACAGCTTCAATTTCAATTGCAAAAGGAAATCCCCAGAAAAGCTTCCTGAAGCCAGCGGCGAGGGCCTCCAGGCAGAGGAGAGCATCACATACCCACCCCAGTGGCTGGCTGAGCACTCTCACTGCTGGAGTATTACACACAAAAAAAAAAAAAAGAAATCCACTGCTCAACCCTGGTTTTGCTCAGAGAAAGCAAAAGAAGCTTCTGTAGGTAGGGATTGGGTTTGATCTCAGCAGCATGCCAGGGGTGCGCTCCGAGAGCCCCTTCCAGACCCAGCCGTACTTAAGAGGCTTAGGTGGGAACACATCTTTTGGGGAGGGGGGGGGATTATAACTCAAGCAGATATGATGCCCAAAGAGACTCTGAAAGGCAGAGGGCTGCTCCACTGCTCCAGGAGTTTAGGCACCTGCAGACTCAGGCAACAGATGGGCAAAGAATTTCAGGATGATGATGTCTTGGTTTACCTAAAGCCAGTGGCGAGGGTCTCCAGGCAGAGGAGAGCATTACACACCCACTCCAGTGGCTGGCTGAGCACTCTCATTGCTGGAGTGTTACACAAAATAAAAAAGAAACCCACTGCTCAACCCTGCTCTTGCTCAGAGAAAGCAAAAGCAGCTTTAGCAGGTAGGGATTGGGTTTGATCTCAGCAGCATGCCAGGGCTGCGCTCCGAGAGCCCCTTCCAGACCCAGCCGTACTTAAGAGGCTTAGGTGGGAACACATCTTTTGGAGTGGGGAGGATTACAACTCAAGCAGATGTGGTGCCCAAAGAGACTCTGAAAGGCAGAGGGCTGCTCCAGGAGTTTAGGCACCTGCAGACTCAGGCAACAGATGCGCAAAGAATTTGAGGATGATGCTGTCTTGGTTTACCTACTTTCTGCTCAAACAGAATCATAAAATCAGTCAGGGTTGGAAGGGACCACAGGGATCATCCTGCCATGCCCAGGGACACCCTACCCTAGATCATCCTGCCCACAGCCTCATCCAGCCTGACTGCAAACACCTCCAGGGAAGTGGCCCCAAACACCTCCCTTTCTCTGTAGTCATTTTTACACTCTTTACCCCTTCTCTTTACAGACTCTTTACCCTTTCTCTGTGGTCATTTTTACAGACTCTTTACCCCTTCTCTTTACAGAATCTTTACCCCTTCTCTTTACAGAATCTTTATCCCTTCTCTGTAGTGCTTTTTACAAACTCTTTACCCCTTCTCTTTACAGAATCTTTACCTCTTCTCTGTAATCATTTTTACAGACTCTTTACCCCTTCTCTTTACAGAATCTTTACCCCTTCTCATTACAGAACCTTTACCCTTTCTCTGTAGTCATTTTTACAGAATCTTTACCCCTTCTCTTTACAGAATCTTTACCCTTTCCCTTTACAGAAGCTTCACCCTTTCTCTGTAGCAATTTTTACAGAGCTTTACCCCTTCTCTTTACAGGCTCTTCACCCCTTCTCTTTACAGAATCTTTACCCCTTCTCTTTACAGACTCTTTACCTCTTCTCTGCAGTCATTTTTACAGACTCTTTACCCTTTCTCTTTACAGAATCTTTACCCCTTCTCTTTACAGACTCTTTACCTCTTCTCTGCAGTCATTTTTACAGACTCTTTACCCTTTCTCTTTACAGAATCTTTACCCCTTCTCTTTACAGACTCTTTACCCTTTCTCTGTAGTCATTTTTACAGACTCTTTACCCCTTCTCTTTACAGTATCTGGGTTTTGTTTGTTTTTTTTTGCAGACTCAACTCTGACCACTCACGCCTTTAAAATGAACACCTCCTTCTAAAACGACAGAGTTGTGCTGGTTTGAGGCTGCTTGGAGATTTTTTTAATGAGAAGTTAGCTTATAGGCTGAGAAAGGGAAACAAAATTGTGTCTACTCCACTCATAGGTTTGCTGAGATGCACAAGAGTAAGAAGCACAAAGGGCCACGAAGATGCTCAGAGGGCTGGAGCAACTAACTAAAGACCTAACTACAGACCTAACTGCTTAGGTCTTTAAAGAGCTAATTAAAGACCTAACTGGAAGGATCAGCCAGTTCCAACCCCCCTGCCATGCTAAAGATGTAACCAGAGGGCTAACCAAAAGGCAAAAAGCCTCTTCTCTTGATTTGCATGGCGAACTGCTGCATCTCCCATGTACACGTGATACTACTTTTACAAGCTAGAAGAAAAGATGCCATTTGAAAACACCCTGAAGGAAAGCAAAGAGTTGTCCTCTCTGAGCACACTCAAGCCACATGTGAAATGAAGTCTCCTGCAGGCAACAAGGGAGAGAAGAAGAAAAATTAAATGACTGACATCTCGGCAGCGTGAGCCCAATGCACAGATGAAAAAAAGAAATAATAATCTTCCTCTGGAGACCAACCAAAAGGCGAGTACATTAAAAGCCTGATTTCTCTCCCTCCCTCTCTCTCTCTCTCACTCTCTCTCTCTTTCTTCTTATATCTTCTTTTTTTTAAAATAACAAAGTTATTTCTCATTCCGACGGTTGCCTAAACTTAAAGTGCAAAAGGAATTCACACAGGAGGGATCAGAGCTCCTGGCTCAGTCTTGTCAGCGCCTCGGCTGCGGAGCTGTAATGATATTTGCTCTTCGATGCCTTCCGTCTGGCCACATTAATCTTTCATTCTCTCCTGCTTGAGAGGTGAGGAAGAGAAGAAAATCCCTTGGTTTGCCCTGTGGATTGATGGCTCTCGGTGCTTCGCACAGGGGAGATGCAGCTTGAAAGCCTTCCAGCTTGAATCCAGCTCTCCCCTCCCCTTCCTATTAAAGCTCTCTAACTGCCATGCTCTGGGCTTCCAAGTAGTTCGGTTCCTTAGCATCACTCCTACCACCACTCCAACAACACAACTGGAGAGAGAGTCCAGAGGAGGGCCATGAAGATGGTCAGAGGGCTGGAGCAGCTCTGCTATGAGGACAGGCTGAGGGAGTTGGGGCTTTTCAGCCTGGAGAAGAGAAGGCTTCCAGGAGACCTTATAGCAACCTTCCAGTATCTGAGGGGGGCCTACAGGAGGGCTGGGGAGGGGCTGTTCACAAGGTCTTGTAATGACAGGACGAGGGGGAATGGGTTCAAACTGACAGAGGGGAGATTGAAACGAGATGTTAGGAGGAATTCTTCACAGTGAGGGTGGAAAGGCACTGGAACAGGTTGCCCAGGGAGGTTGTGGCTGCTGCCACCCTGGATGTGTTCAAGGCCAGGCTGGATGAGGTCTTGAGCGACCTGATCTAGTGGGAGGTGTCCCTGCCTATGGCCCAGGGGGGTTGGAACTGGATGGGCTTTGAAATCTCTTCCAACCTGAACCATTCTATGATTCTATGATTCTATAACTGCCAAGAAACAGGTTTAGCCTTCTGTGATGGTAACACATAGAATCATAGAATCAGTCAGGGTTGGAAGGGACCACAAGGATCAGCCAGTTCCAACCCCCCTGCCATGCCCAGGGACACCCTACCCTAGAGCAGGCTGCCCACAGCCTCTGCCAGCCTGGCCAAAAACACCTCCAGGGATCTGGCCTCCAACACCTCCCTGCAGGGGCAACCCATTCCAGCCTCTCACCACTCTCATGCTCAGCAACTTCCTCCTCACCTCCAATCTGAATCTCCCCACCTCCAGCTTTGCTCCATTCCCCCTAGTCCTCTCACTCCCTGATAGCCTAAAAAGTCCCCTCCCCAGGGACACCCCACTCTAGATCACGATGCCCAGGACTGACCTTGTGTCCCTGGGGGAGTTCCACGTGTTATTATTTTAACATCAATGGTTATAAGCATGTGCAGTGCAAGTGCCAGCAGGCTGGAGCCAGGCTCTGCTGGGTGATGCCCAGGGACAGGACAAGGGGCACTGGGTGGAAGCTGAGGCATGGGAAGTTTCATTTAAACACGAGGAGGATTTTTTTTTTTTCCCTTGTGAGGGTGACAGAAGCCTGGAACAGGCTGCCCAGGGGCATTGTGGAGTTTCCCTCTCTAGAAATATTCAAAATCTGCCTGGATGTGTTCCTGTGTGATCTGGAATAGATGATCCTGCTCTGGCAGCGGGGGGGGGGTTTGAACTGGATGTGCTTTGGAGGTCCCTTCCAGCCCCTGACATTCTGTGATTCATTTCTAAATTGTACCTGAAGTACAGAAATACACTAAACAGCAGACATCTCTCTTGCACCCATGAATGTAGGCATCTACCTGGCCTATTCCTATCCTTATCCCTATCCTATTCCTATCCTATTCCTAA
>VWZI01007545.1:8212-21981 GCA_013396835.1 Psilopogon haemacephalus
TTAAAAATTAGATTTTTCTATAGGAAAAAATAAATTACAAAAAAAACCCTCATAGCTGAAACTAGACATATCATGTAAACCTCAGTTTGCAGAAAAAGACCTGTCATTGCTACCAAATTCTGTAGGAAGGGACAGAAGTCAGAAATATTTCCTCAGTAAGAAGTTATTGAAATACTGTATTCCTATTAAGTTTAAGGAAGTTTTAGATTGCATTCTCCTATATCAGAAACAAACCAAAACCACAAAGAAGGCAGGTCTTCTAGACATGTTCCATCAGAGCTTGTGAGCTACTTCTGTGTTGACAGAAATGGCCAGTTTATACTGTCATTCTGAAAATAACCCAAAAGTTCCCACTTAAAAAAAAAAAAAAATAGAGGGAATGTTTTAATTCAGCATTTTTCAGCCAAAAAAAGTTACTGATTTCTGTGGACAGATAGCATGAAATCTCATGGCCTGTGGTATATCAAAAGTCATATTAGATTTAATTTTGAAAACTAAATTGTACATCTGTATAAAATTCAAGTTAATTAATTAAAACTTCAATCATTCTTTGGTATGTTTTTAGCTTTTATGAATAGTCTTTACACATAAAACTAAAATATTGATCTTCAAAAATACCTCTTATGCTATTTAGATAAAAAAGATGACAAGAAGAAATCAGTGTAATGATGTTTTAAGCCTAGCTTATTGACTAGCATCAGTATGTAATCTTTACCATATTTGCTTTGTTCATCAGAGTGTGTAAGAAACAATTCCTTAACAAAACAAGATACAACTAGCTCTAAGGAGAGACATTTGTTTCTTTGTTTGTTTTACATTTGCTTCATGTTAATTATAGTATCGTGGAATTAGTTGGGTTGGAAAATACCTCTGAGATCATCAAGTCCAATAGTCAACTCATCACCACTGTGGTCATTAAGCCATGGCCCAAATGTGCCAAGTTGACATGTTTTCTGAGCACCTGGTCAACTTATTTCAATGCTTGACCACTCTTTCAGTAAAGAAGTTTTTTCCTAATATCCAATCTAAATCTCCTCTAGTGTAATTTTACACCATTTTCTGTTGTCCTATCACTTGATACTAGAGAAAAGAGAACAACACCCACCTCACTATTAAGTGTTTTCAGGTAGTTACAGACACCCATTAAGTCTCCCCTCAGCCTTTTCTTCTCCAGACTAAGCAATCCCAGTTCCATCAGTAAATCCTCATAACATCTGTGCTCTAGATCCTTCAGTAGTTTCATTCCCATTCTTTGGGCCTCCTCCTCCATGCCCTTCTTGCAGTGAGGGGGCCAAAACTGATCACAGCATTCAAGGCACTGCCTCACTGAATGTGCTGAATGCAGGGAGAAAGGGGCATGAAATCTTCCCTAATTCGGCTCACCTCACTATTCCTGATAAAGATCAGGCTGTTGTTGGTCTTCTTGGCCACCAGAGCCCACTGCTGTTGACTTATTTGTCAACCAAGAACCGCAGGTTCTTTTCACTGAGGAAGCTTTGCAGACACCCTTCCCCAAGCCTGTGGCATTGCATGGAGTTGTAATTGAGTTACACATGCAGCACCCAACACTTGGCCTGTTAAACTTCATACCCTTGACCTTGGCCCATCTATTCAACCTGCCCAGATTCCTTTGCAGATCCTTCCTACCTTCAAATAGATCAAAGCCCTACGTAATTGGTTGTCACATGCAAATTTATAAAGACTGTACTCAGTTCACTCATCCAAATCATTGACAAACATCTTAAAGAAAACTGTCCCCAAAACTGAGCCATAGTCACCACTTATGAACAGATGCCATCTGGATTTAATTCCATTCACCACCACTCTTTGGTCTCAGACATCCAGACAGTTTTTTATTCAGCAAAGTGTCCACCCATTCAAGCCATGTACAGCTAGTTATGAAAAACAGTGTCAAGTAGATAAGACTCAAATGTCTAAATTTTTTTTCTTTCTGTTTGTCCTGGTAAGGCATAAAATTTTGCCAAATTAGTTCAAAGCCCTGCTCTTCTCCATATGTGACAGGTCCAGGAGTTGATGGGTGTGAGCAGAAAAATGTAAGGTTTGGCCCCAACAAAGCTCCAAGGGCTAAGTACTTAGCAACACCAAGTCAGGTGACTTGTGCTGCCCCTCAAGTGCCGGGGTGGACACCTAGGCACAGAACTTTGAATTCATTGGCCAAAACAATGGGTGCTAGTGCCTATTGGCCAGTTTCACTTGCAAAAATAGTGTATTTAAGGGGGTGATTTAGAGCCATTGTGTATTGAGTTTAAGCTAGTTACCCCTGATCCCAAAAGCCAAATAAATACTCAATCCAATTTGGAAGTAAAAATGTATAAAACTAACAATAAATAGGAGGTAAAAGGGTTTTTTTACAGAAGGTGAAAGAAAAGGGGAACCAGAATGCAGGGTATGGGGGAATGAGGAGAAAAATACAGAGGCTGGGGAGAAGGGGAAGAAAGGGAACAAAACACACAAAATAAAAGTACAACCCATGGAAGGCAATTGAGTATGAATGCTGGGATGGATGATTTGATGGTGTATGAGGCAGGATGCAGTCTCTGATGCTGAGATACAGGTAGTCAGGGTTCTGAGAGGTAAAAATGGTTGATATCTCCATGTGTTGGCTGAGAGCACGTGGTGGTCTGGCAGCAGAAAGCAGCAAGGAGTTGCTCAGGCAGTCAGGATGAGAAGAGAACAGAGAGAAGAGCCAAGAAGAGCATAGCAAAGTCCTTAGCAGGAAGTGGGAGTGGCTAACCATGATACCTGGGGGCAGGTCAGACCACTCCTTGGGAGGAGTCAGAAGGCTCCAGGTGAAGCTTAACCTTTAACACATTGTATCCTTTTCCTGATTGCTTCCACCAGGACTGAAGGTCTATTTACAGCTCTTTCAGAGCAGCCACGTGTTTGCAGTGTGTGTGCGGTTTGCATCAGCAGCCAGCAGCAAGGCAACTCTTTCCTCCTCCTCTGCTGGGAAACTTTGTATATATAGCATCAGTGAGTACATGCTAAGACTCCATAGGTGTGGTTAGGATTTTCCCTGTTACCAGGTTCCTATTTTCCAAGTTCTGACTGTTTAAACTTTTTAAATCTGTGTTTATAAATAACCTTTGTGTAACTGCTTTTTTTTGTCTACTGAACATCCAAAGGATCTCCGGGATTTTAAAAATACTAATAATAAAAACTAATATTAATTTTAAAAAATCTTAATAATTCATAACCAGTTATTAATAATCAAAACACAGTTTTGTTTTGGTTTTGTTGTTGTTGTCATTTGTTTGTTTTAATGATCTGGATTTGCATATTCCTGGCAAACTAGATCCTCTCTCTTGAACCATGATGACTAAAAAGACAGAGCAAACACAGAGAAATAAAAATGAGCAACAATCATATGTATTTTCTATGCACTGATTATATGTGATATTTCTAGCTCTGCTACTAATTTAACCTTCATAAAGTTTCAGTTATTTGAATTTTAAATAAAAGAAAATTATAAGAGCATCTGTGAAGTCTAAATTATTAATGACCTTAATCTCTTTGAGATTCTTCTGTATGAAGAGGACTAAATACCCGAAGAGTTGTATCTGTACTGACAGTATATCTCGTTAATGTCACATAAACATTAAATTGAAATATATTTATTCTAATTGCCTTTTCATGGAATATGTTACATTTTCAAACCACAACCTTTGCTATGGACAGGTGCTTTTGAATGGCATCTGTGTGACCTCAAATATGTGATTCATATAAATTATAATTCATACAAGTTCATTTCACCTTTTCCTCTTCAGAAGCTGTGTATTGATAGGCAAAGTGAGCTGGACAAGTCTACAATTGGCACAAAGATTTATCTTCCCCAGGGACATATGCAAATCCAGCTATGCGAGAAAAATCCCTTTTTTTTTTTTTTTCTTTTTTAATTTCTTTTCCATTATGATTCAGAGATAAATACATTGACTTATTTTTTCCTCCTGCATAAACTTTCAGTAGCAAGACACTGGCTGAGACAAGGAAGACATCTGTTCACTTGTTCTACAAAAATTCATAAGTGTGTATAGCTTACTTGAAAACCACAATGGCCAAAAGTTCAAAGACATTTGTGGGATGCTTACCTCTTTATTTAGACACATATGCATTCACTTTTTAGAATTTTTCTCCCTTCCTGTGAATATTTAATACCTTTGAAACTCTTGCAAATGCAAGGTACAATTTGTAGCCATGACTCATGGTACCGTAATAACAGATTTATGGCTCTCGGTAACTTCAACTCAGATTGTTCTTAGTAGAGGGATCTGATGTGCCAAATATCCTTTCAGGTATTAATAAACATACTGGGTACTATCACAAGGAACATCTTATTTTATCATCATTGAAGAATGACTCCATGTTTAATGCCATAATATTCTGTACTGATTTCAGTCATGAAAGATATTAGAAATCTAAACAAGATTCAGCATTATGGTTACCAATTTGTATTTGTAAATTGTAAGACAAGAGTAAATGGACAGAAACTGCAACAAAAGGAAACTCTTGTTAGTTATAAAGGAAACAATTCTTCACAGTGAAGGTGGTCAAGCACTACAAAAAGCTACTGAGATAATCAAATATTTTGCAGCTATAACACTGAGCAGCTTGAACTAATAATGAAAATGGATCTGACATTGAATTCATCTCTGATTTGAGTGAGAATTTAGAAGAGATTAATTTAGATATATGTGGATTGAATGTTTAAAGCATCAGAGCATTGAGGTTTTCAAAGCAGGGCTCAGACTGAAAAACTGAACCAGAATGAAACAAAACAAACAAACAAAAAACCCCAGTAACTTTCTGAATCACATTACATTATACAGCTCTTTCCAGATCAGGGTACTGGAATAAATTACTTAAGATCAGTGACCCAGGACTTCAGTTTTATGCTTTTTGTTTGAATGGGATTCATCCTAGTCTTTTTACTAAATATGCATAAGAGAGAAATTCAGGTACTCTATAAAATAAGCATTATGAAGTCTCACTGGCTCTCATTTTTTACTCTGTCATTGCTACGTATAACAGAGTTAAGAACCAAGAAGTTGAGTTTAAGACACGTCTCCCCTCTAGAAAATTTATGAAGCTGATTCTGAAACAAGCATGGATTCAACATATATTCAGGCTTCTGGCTTTTATGATGTAGTCTTCATATCTGCTTTATAACATTTAATTGAAAGCAAAAAGAATATACAGTCATAGGATATCTGATGAAATAATATGCTTAGAGAAAAACTAAACAAAACAAAAAAAAAACCCCCAACAAAACACCATGCATAAAGGTTTTTAAATTATTTGGATGCAAACAAAATTATTTTATTTTTTAATGCTGAGTATAGGATAGGATGTTCCTTATTTCATATATACATTCCTTACCTTTCTTTCTCATCATGTCTCTACTCTGCAGGTACAGCCCTCTAATCACTCATGCTTTTGTAGCTACTTGAAGTGAGAGAAATAATGAAATACTGTGAACTGTGGTTTAACTAGCTCACATCAAAGTTCAAGGAGAAATCTGCAGAACCTTTCAAGATACTTAAAGGCAGGTTTTATGTGGAACATTTTCTGCTCTGCTATTTTAATACTTAATTTTTTTCTTATTTTAATAGTTTATGTAAAATAGTCAATGGCACTTTGAATTATACATTTTTTTTTCACAGAATCACAGAATGATAGGGGTTGGGAGGGACCTCTGGAGACTATCTAATCCAACCACTCTGCCAGAGAAAGTTAGCTTCAAGCAAGTTGCATGATGGCATCCAGGTGGGTTTGAAATTATTCTAGAGATTGAGACTCCATCACTTCTCTGGACAGTCTGTTCCAGGGCACCACTACCCTCAAAACAAAGAAAATCTCATGTTTAGATGTAACTTCCTGTATTCAACCATGCACCCATAATCTCTTGTCCTGTCACTGAGGGACAGTGAATAAAGACTTGCTCCATCCATCTGACACTAGCCCTTTAAGTATTTGTAAACATGTCCTATAAGGTCTTCTTCAATGTGTTCTCTAAGCTAAAAAGCCTGAATTCCCCCAGCCTTTCTTTATAAGAGAGGTGTTCTAGTCCCCTTATCATCTCCATAGCCCTTTCCTGTACCCTTTCAAACAGTTTTCTACCCTTCTTGAATCAGGGAAAACCGAACAGGATGTGGTACTCTGCACTCAGAGCAGTGCAGAGAAGACAAAGAATCTCCCTTGATCTGATGGCTTTTCTTTCTTTGGAGACTGGTAAAATTGCAATCTGTGGTCAGAACCTAAATTAGAAGGCTAATGAAACATGAATGCATTTTTCTTAAGCACTTGTGAAAATTTAGTGACAGCACAGTCACTGTGATTAAATAATATGGTTTTCATATATTTGACTTAAATACCCAAATTATTAGTCCCAGTGCCACATTTCTTTTCAGTCATCAATCTCTTATGAATGAACCCGTATACATTTTGGCTGATTAATCATGGCCCGTCCAAAACAGTCTAAGCCCATGTGGCCTTTCTGCCATAAGCGAAAGAGAGCCCTTCAGTTCTTTCATTCCCCACTCTTCCTTTTCTGTCCTACATATTAAGCTGCTGATGGACAACATTAAATTTTGCCATATAAAGAGCATTATTAAACAGTCTTGTCTGTCTCAGGAGAAGAAAAGTTATGGTACCTCAGATGTTCTTTATCTCTTATTTCACTGGAGAAGTTGAAGAATTCTATTTCTATTCCTTTTATTGCAAATTTGCTTGCATTTCAGTAGTTGCAATTGCAGGGTCAAAATAGGCCTGTACGTGTGCTGGGTTGCCCAGCTATGTTTTTCTGTCTTCCCTCTGTTTTTGGGGAAGAAGCAATGGCAGGAAAAGAGACAAAAGACATGGTGCCATGATGTCTGAGCATTGTGACTTATATAACTGGTTTTTCTCCTGCTTGTAACCCGTGGTAAATCAGTTGCATGCACTGGCCTTGTGCTAAGCATGTGCTGGGCCTACGCTCTTCACCCAGTATGGTATAAGCAGATCTATACTTTCACCCAAATATGGTAAAACTTGGCTTACTGCCACAATGATTGGATAAGCTAACGTCAAAAAGGGTCCAGTCAATCTCAGGCATTGATATTAAAAGCAGATAAGCAGATAACACAGCATGCTTTTGCTTTATGCTTATGTTTCTGGCATGCATTTTGCCAATATTCTGTGTTCTGCATCCGTACCTGTAATGCCTTATGGTTATTACATAGCAGTATAAGCTATATTCCACCCTGGAACTGTTTAGAGTCTTTCCAGGAGCGATTTGGATAGCCTTCATGCAATTAGCAGTGTGGGATACGTCACAAGACGTCGACCTGCACTTGCAACAACCTACATTTCCTGAGGACAAGCAAGCCCTGAAGGCAACACAGATGGTCGAAAAGCCAGGAACAGGTCAGAAACCATATGCACCTCTCTTCCTTCCTCTATCAGTCTGGGGAGCCTGGGGTGGATTTGTCACAGGTACAGCCACAGCCAAAGCAACAGCCACAGCAGCCAGTGGCCGGACCAGCCAGAAACCCTGCAAGTGTTCTGAGTACTTTCAATTTATGGGTAACCCCACAAGAAGGGGGAAATAATACTTGTGAGTAAAACCTAAGCTTTGCGTATTACCAAGATTCTGCCCTAAGCAGAAAGGGGGCCTGAGTTCCATCTAATGGCCAAGCGGCCCTATTGACTGCAAGAGATCTTCCAGTGTTTATTAGTTACAACTGAATTGCTTGTTTCTGCATATTAATAGTTACTAATATATCTAGCTGCCATTTACGTAATCATTCCATAACTGATACAATTAAACCTGTTTAATATTAAAAATAAGTGATCGAAGGTGTGGAAGTTTGCATATCAAAAATTAATAAACAATATTAATTTCAGAAAATCATATTTAATTAATTAATCATAACCCCTTCCATCACAGCAATGGAAAGAATAGCTGTTCTGCCCTTGTAGAAAAGTTTATATACATCATACAGGCTCATGTGGTCTCAAAAAAAAAAATCAGCCTGGGCATCAGGAGTTTCATTTTTTACTTTCTCAAATAGAGCTTACACCTATACCTTAACTAGGCCTTGACTGTATAACAATACACTTTATAACTATTTTATTGTTATATAAATGATGTAATTATAAAACCATAAACATTCTATAAAGTTTAAACTATATTCTTTTACTTGTACTATTCGCCAATTTTTCTTGGTCCTGTCACCAGAACAAATAGAGAGTCATAGTCTATCGTTTTTTGGACTTTGCTACAGCCCCTCATTTGAGTCTTTTTGTACAAGTATCTTTAATTTAGCTTTAAAACACTCTGCAGGCAGACCGTTCACAGCTCTTAAATGTAAAGCAATCATTTAGTAGCTAACGTAAAAAAAAAAAAAAAAAAAGTAGAACTGTTTTGGTAAGTCACATCCAAAATTCTTTGTTGACCAGGAAGGCATTACCCAGGAAGGAGTAACTGTCCTTTTCATCTCTCTGGAATAAGTTCTCAATGTTACTGATCTGCCCCTAGTTTCTCAACATCCCACTTAAACAAGGAGGCTCAAACCAGCCACGATATTTCTGGTCTAGTGTCACCAGTGCTGAGCGAGAAGGTGTCACAGCTCCCATTGAACTTGTGACTGTTTTTTCTAGTGAAATCCAGTGGATGATTTGCCTCATTCACAACAAAAAATTCTGGTTCCTGTGTGTTGGCACCCACTGCTGCCCCATATCCTGAGCTGAGCTATGGAAATGATAAGGGGACTACAACACCTCTCTTATGAAGCTGCTGGCTTGTTACTGGCCTGTGACAGTGTGTAGGCTGTCCTGCTCTGTCCTGAAGCAGACATTCTCACCTTCCCTTGCTGAATTTCTCTAACTTTAGCAAGGTCTCTCTGAAATTAAGATCTACTGTTCATTTACCATCTCCTCATCCTCTAGCTTCAAATAATTCAAGAATCTGCTGAGGAATCACTCTTTCTCAACATAGAGGCAATTGACAAAGATACTGAACACCGCTGGCCTAAGTATTGGTGTCTGTCAAGCTTGACTTGTTACTATCTGCCAAACAGATATTGAGTCATTGTTCAATACTTGGTGAGACCAAAATTCTGAAAAATTTTCAGCTCACCTAAGAGTCTGTCCAATCCATACTTCTTCAGCTTATAGATGAGGCTGTGGTGGAAGACATTTATACAAATTTTCATAAAGTAAAATTATATTTCAGTCTCTGCTTTCGTCATATCCATGGATCATAAGTTACTTTTGTACCTGAAAACAGTGTCATTGGTCAATAATAATTTACCCATGTGAGACTGTTATGCCTATGGTTCCTCAAATCATCACTCTTACTCACTTTGAAGCTAGATTCAAAAACTAGCTCTCTCCAGTCTTCAGAGACTTCCTCTGATTACCTTTTTTCTTTGAAAGGTATGTAGAGTGGCCTCATAAGGATAGCATCCAAATTTCTCAGTGTCCTTAGATGTACATTCTCTTCCCACATCCTAGTCTGGCATTCTTCAGCTTCTCTCCTTTTAAAAGGAGATACATATGTAACATTAACATGCCTTCACTTTTGCATGACATGCTTCAGCTAGTAAGAATGATTTTTGAATATGTGAGATAGGAATACAATCTTTCAAAACATTCTGCCTTTTCATTTTTTTCCCTGTTCATATCAGTATGTCCTGACAAATTTATTTTCTTCCTAATGTTCATTTATTAATAGACTTATGTCCTGGTAGGGCATAAATCCTGCCAAATTAGTTCAAACCCTTGTTATTCCCCTCCTCCTGTAGCGAGATCTGGGAGTTGAAGGATATGAGTAAATAGTGAGGGTTTGCTCAAGAAAGCCCCGAAGGCACATGACCAAGTCAGATGTCTTGTGCTATCCCTCAAGTGTTAGGGTGGACACCTAGGCACAATACTTTGTGTTCATTGGCCAAAACAATGGATGCTAATGCCTATTGGCCAGTTTCACCCTTCAAAATAGTGTATTTAAGAGGTGATTTAGAGCCATTGCTTCTCCTTCTTTCCTGATGCTTCCACCGGGACCAGACATCTATTTGCACCTCTTTCGCAGCAGCCATGTGTTTGCAGCATGAATTGCAGTGTCTCCATTAAGAAAATGAAGGGTTTCTCACTCTGGATCATCCTTTAATAGGATAGGTCCAAATAAACAGTCCTCTGAAGATTTTCATAATCTCTGTTCTAATAGTGGCCAATTTTAAAAAAACATATTGTGTGTTCTCATGCCTGCAAATCTTCAAAGGCTGAACTTAAGAGTGAAGGTCTACTCAGAGGATGACTTCAGAACTTCATGACTTCAGAACTTCCTGACTTCTAGACTAGAGAAATCTGAGAGTTCAAGTTTGTATAAAGGCACTATGACATTTAGGATGTTACCATTTCAACATAATACATTTACCAAGCTATGACTGTTGTTTCTGTTATTTTCCATCCTATTTAAAACATTTATTCCCATGTCTTCACTGTTGTACTTTCTTAGTTCGACAATATATAGGAAATCTTCCCAACCACCAAAATTATGACATAAATTAAAATATTTTTCTTTTAATATCACTTACTGTGAAAGTGTTACATTGCTATAGTGAAGAGTCATTTTAGTTATTTTGCAGTGTGTTGACCCAATGAAATGAAAACATGATTAGAGGTAAAGGAAACAGATTACAAAGACCAGGTGAAAAACAGAAAATCAGTATATTCCAATCAGATGCTTGTAAAACTCTGCCTTCACTTGCAGCAACCTGCAGGTAATTCAAACATGATCTACTAGACAGAAGTCCAGTAGAAGGAAAAATGGCTTCACATGCACTCTGAGCTTTTATTTCTGAAGACCTGTTGTTGTTTTTTTTGTTTGTGAAACAGGCTGGTTATTTACTATATATAACAAGATTTTCCAAAATTATCTTTCACAAAAGAGTGTTAAAATAGCTTGATATACACAAAACATAATAGAAGTTGGTGCTTTGTAATGTCAGCATCAGCCTTTAGTACACTATTCATATTGTAGTGAAAAAAAACTTGTATTGCAAAAAATGGAAAGGGCTATGTGATGATGATATACTCTCAAATAGGCTTCTGCTCACACAACTTACTCAAAACACTTCATTTTCAAAGGGTAGCAGATATTATCCAAGAAAATTTTTCTAAGAGACACTCCCATTCTAACTCCTTTCATACTTAGCCCAAGGATTTTGTGTTCCTGATCATCAAGGCATAGCTATGTCACCTGGATGAGCTGCAGTTTAACTTTTAGATTTCCTTCAAGGCACAAAATGCCCACCACATACCTACACCCATTGTTAAAATTATTAATATCACACACGTTTCATATCTGGGGACTCTAAAGAGATCAGCCACTGCACCCTTTGCATTGCTTGAGTAAGAGATAAAGGTAAAGATTAATAGATTAAAATTAAGTTGAAAATTCCTATGGCTTTTGGTAAACAAATCTGAGGAGAAGTGAGATCAGTGTTAGAGAGGAAATTATCTGATAATATTCAGAGAACTGAATGTGGATAAAAAGTGCTTCAGGAAGGAGTGATACATTGCCTTGATATAAGGAAGGAGTTTTGCCACCATCTGTTGGTGGATAGAAGGAAGAGATAAAAAGCCAAGAAAAGTCTTTCTTTCCTGCTTCTCACGCAAAACTAATATTTTCATAGTGCAGGTGTATTTTTGATACAGGTTAAGGAATGATCTATGTTCCTCTTACATGAGAAAGAAATTCATATTGTCTTTAATATGCCACTTTAAACACTAACTGTACTTGATTTGCCTATTTGAGCATAAGACACTGAAAAGGGAAGGTAAAGATAAAAACTGAAGGACTTCAGTCCCATTAGAGACTGTTTCACAAGCAATAAACAAGTTGCACATTACACTGTCTTCCTATCTGGAGCAAAGAGGTGGCATTGAGCTGTCATCCACAGCTCTTCCAAGATGTTGATTGACTTAATCTGCTTGGACCAAGCTGCATCAGTTCCTTACATGAAGCAATGTGTTTAGAACACTGTAGAGAGTCTGCATGGTATGATAAGTAGTATAGTTACAGGATCACAGAATCGCAGGATGTTGGATATTAAGATATCAAAATGTTATCCCTATATCTCTATAAAAAGAGGTACTTAACAGGGTCATATCTGTACAATCACACCTGAAAATTATAAGTCCTGGTCTAAATCAGGTTGAAAATAAATCAATAGTAATAAAACGCTCTAAAGCTCCCTAAATCTCAAGAGAATTAAATGAATTTAAAAGGTTGAATCTATTCTTTCTAAAACAGGCAGAATACTATTAGTATTTATTCCCTGGTAGAATAAAACATGCTTTCAGAGCAGAAAAGCCCACAATGTGTATTTGTATATTGTAAGAGGAGTTAACACACATCACAGATGTATTGCTGTTTTCTTCACTAGACATTAGTGCAGCCATGAAAATATGTGAAAAATGTGCCTGGATAGCTTTTTGCATCAGCAAAAGTTGCAGTGACAGCATCCTTTTCCTAATCCCTGATGGTTTTTACTATCTGCTTCATTTCACAATGCTGAATTAAATATCTAAGGTCCTTTAAACAAAATAGAACACAGGAAAACTGCAGAATCTTGTAGACTGCTGCCAGAGGCAGAAAACTTTCTACCTTTCTTTTAGATTCTGTTTCAAAACTCTGACCGTTAGACTTATGGAGGCTATGAAATAAATTAAATAAAATATATCCACTTCAGTGGTTAAGTCTCAGATCTAGTCCCCTGAGATCACATAGATATTTGTGGCTCAGTAAACAGCACAAACACTTTTATGACATAAATATTCACCATCTACACTTGATGCTTATTAGGCCACACTTTCATCTGACCATAGTAACAGATATTTTGTTTAGTAGTAAGTATTCTTAATGAAACCAACTAAACTTTGTAAAACAGACAGCACAGTAGTGTGAGGGAGGGGAAAATAGACACAGGGTACAGACAGGCAAAGCAAGCTTGGACAAGAAAGGGATCATCCATACTACAACTAGAGCACATGGGAAATAAAACTTTCAGCTCCTGTGTAAGACACTGATGATGGAGACATGTGGGTTAACAGTCTTACATAATCTGTGAGTAGCTTTAATTTTTGCAGTTTGGTTAAGAAAACTTTCTATTTTATATTTGCACTGCTTGCTTCTGATAAATTTCTAAACTTTCCATCTTATTTTTTTGAGCATTCATGTGCATTTTTTTTTTTTAATTGCTATATCTGCTAATACACACAAACAATCAAAGATCTTCAAGAAGCAACTGGTCAAACTGTGGAAACAAAATAACTCAGTCATAGAACAGCAGAGTAATTTGACAAATTGCAAACCTAGTGACAGCAAAATAAACTCAGGCCACTGGGTATCAATAAACAATTAATAAAATAAACTTATTCTTAATTATTAACAACAAGTGCTATGAAGTCATTGGAGAAATTAATGAGCACAGCAATGTTACAATGATCTGTATCTGTCATTCTGAGATGGTGAGAAGAAACATGGAAGCAATTTTTTCCCCTTCTGATCACATGTCAAAGTTTAAGCCCCCTGGGACCCCCTGTCTCTTCCTAAGGAATGGTTTCACCCTTTTCCCAGGTGACATGGTTAGACACTCCCACTTCCTGCTAGGATTTTGGACTATAAGACAGGGAATCCAGTCCCCACCCTTCTCTTCTTCTTCCTTCCTTCTCTTCTTCCACTCGTGTTGGCTGGTCGAGCACCTGCT
>VWZI01007547.1:0-40111 GCA_013396835.1 Psilopogon haemacephalus
ATTTTTCACACAAATTCTCCAATTAGCTCAAACCAACACACAGAATGAGAGCACATAAGTTATAATCAACATTTTTTTTTCAAAATCACAGAATCACAAAACCTTAGAGGTTGGAAGGGACCTCCAGAGCTCATTGAGTCCAACCCCCTGCCACGGCAGGATCACCTAGGGTAGTTTGCACAAGAAGGCATCCAGGTGGGTTTTGCAAATCTCCAGAGGAGACTAAAATAGTATTGGCAAAGTGGTAGCTTGAGAGCAGATTTAAACTGTCAGACAAATTTGTAATTGCTCAAGAGAACTTTCCACAGTAAGAAAGAAGATCTAGAGGAAAAAGTCTCCACGAGGTAACTGCCCTGCACATACCTTACTTTAGAGTATTTAAGTTAAATATGAGCAAGATTGATTTCTACCAGCTCTGTAACATGCATAACATTTTGTTTATGTTTTAGGCTGAAGAATCAGAGATATGTCATGAAACTGCAGCCTGTGGATTGCTGGCTGTGGTTGTAGTATCTCAGCTGCCCAGAGATGCTGCCATTGAATGGCATGTCACTGCAGCGGTCGATGAGCCACTCCAGAGAAAACACTTTGCAGCAAAGGTGCTGTCAGAGGGCTTCCAAATCGAGTGTGAGTCTGTGGAGTCTGCTTCTGCATCTTGTGCAGCAGTCTCTGTACGCCTGAGCTTTGTTTCACCATCCACTTCTCAGCCTGATTTAGATGGACTTCTTCATGACTTAGTTGCTGTCTTTAGAGAAGCTGTTGAGAAACTTTCAGAAGACTGCAGTGCAAGTCCTTTGGCTCTCAGAACTTTCTTCAAGGAGGATGTTTTAGATGCTGAAGCACTACAGAGAGGTAAGACTTATGATGACAGAATCCAGGTGTGAATACTAAGTGTAAGGTGATTTTTGTTTATTTCTACATAAGGTTTAATTGGAAGATGACATTTTAGAAGTGTCTTTCAAAGAAGACAAGAAGGCCAACAACACCCTGGCCTGCATTAGGAACACTGTGGCAAGCAGAATGAGAGAAGTGACCATCCCCCTGTACTCAGCACTAGTGAGGCCACACCTCAAATACTAGCTTCAGTTTTGGGCCCCTCACTACAAGCAAGACATTGAAGTGCTGGAGCCTATCTGAATAAAGGCTGATGAAGGGTCTAGAGCACAGATGATAGGATGAGAGGAAATAGCCTCATGTTGCACCAGAAGAGATTGAGACTGGGTATTAGGTTACATTTTTTCATAAAAAGGGTTGCTGAGCATTGGAACAGGCTTCCCAGGGAAGTTTTTGAGTCACCATCACAGAAGGTGTTTATAAGATGTGCAGATGAGGTGCCCAAGGAGACATGGTTTAGTGGTGGAATTGGTCTTCCTGCATTAACAATTGGACTTGATGATCTTAAAGGGTTTTTCTGTTTTAAATGATTCTGGCCTGTAATGATAGGATGAGGGAGAATGCTCTGAAATTAGAGAAGAGAATTAGGTTGGGTGTTAGGAACAGATTTTTTAGTGTTGAGGGTGGTGGAACACTGCAACTTCCAGGTTGCTCAGGGAGGTAGTTGAGGTCCCTGGAGATATTCAAGGTGAAGCTTGACAGGGCTCTGGGCAACCTGATCTAGTGGAAGATGTCCTTGCTGACTGCAGGAGAGTTGGACAGGATGACCTTTGGAGATCCCTTGCAACCCAGATCATTCTATGACTGTGTGATTCTGTGACTAAGGTATGTTTTTCCCTTTTCTGGTTACCAAGTATGCTTCTCAGATAGAAATGCTTTATTCATGTACACTTTGAAGTCCGAGCAGGACAAAGCCCTATGTTACTTGTTCTGATCTCACAGCTGACCTGACTTGGAGCTGAAGGTTGGATTAGAGAACCTTGCTCTAATCTGAGTTGTTCTGCAATTCCATGAAAGGGAAATTGCTGAGAAATGTAGTTACCTCAGGGTCAAGCAGAAGGAGAACAAATCCTTTGCACTGAAGTCTGTGAACAGCTGTCCATTTGGTAGTCCACTTCTGTTGTGAGTTAGGACTGCACTCAAATAACCAAATTCTGGATGCTAGCAGGCACTCTTTTCAGAAGAAACAATTACACATTAATGTTTTAGAACAAGGAAATGTTGTATCTTCTAGATTTGAGGGTGCCTGGTTTTGAACATGGGCTGATTTCTTACCATTTTATTGAAACAGAACTTGCTAACCAAACAAATTTCCTTCTTTTTCCTCAATGTTTATTTTTCTCAGAGCTCTTTCCCTTACCAAGAGAATACAGAACAAAATAACGTTTCAGCTATAATTAATTTCTGATGTTGTACATCTGTATCTTTGGCTATGCTCTATTTGGGACAGCTAACAACATGCAAAGCACAAAAGCTTATTTCATCTGTCAGACCTACAAAACTGGTAGACCATACTGCTATTGAAATCAGGAAGAGCTTTGTTATCAGTTTGATCAGTTTGAGCAGCAGCAAAATCAGATCCTCAGTCTATATTTATCTCAAAGAAGCATGCACTTTAAAAGTCCTTGCAGACCACAACTGATCCATATTAATTAGCTGACATAAATGTTAGCCCTCAAATACTCCACTGTCCCATTTTTTTTCCTTAACCTGCAGCAGTTTTTGAAGAAAATTCAACTTGACATTGTTTAATAGATTTAAAGTACAAGAAATGAAAGCTATAAAAATGTGGCATGGAATAAGCATATTTAATCCAGGAAGCAAGGAGTGAACATATAGTCTGACAGAATGTTGTTGTTTTTACTACATCTTCTTTAAGAGCTAAAAAGGAAACCTGATAAAACATATTCCTGGCATGGGGATGAACGTTACCATTTTGCCTGCTTTGTTTCTGATGTTTCTCAGGCCATAGAGTAATGACTTCCAAATAAAATTTATTTTCTTTACTAAATATAATGTTCAATATCGTGTATAAATTGTGTCTATAAAAATTTGATTTGGTTCCCTTCCATTCATGTTATAAATTGTTTGAAATGAGAGCAGAACACATTTAGATTGGATGAGAGTAACAAGTTCTGCACCATGAGGGTGGTGAAAGGCTGGAACAGGTTGTCCAGGGAGGTAGTTGAGGCCACATTCTTGGAGATATTCAAGGTGAGGCTCAACAAGGCTCTAGGCAACCTGATCTAGTGGAGGATGTCCCTGCTGACTGCAGGGGGCTTGGACGAGATGACCTCTGAAAGTCCCTTCCAAACCATTCTGTGTTATACTACCAACGACACAGGCACAGGAAGATTTGTTGTGATTGTCATCTGTTCATTCTGGTTGTGTTCAGATCTCTGCACTGTCATAATAATTCCTGTCATTATAGCAATTTTATCATTATCTCCACTGCTAAGAAATCCATTCTTGAAAGTCTGTAGAATGTAGAGAATACATTAAATTTACCACTATCACTAATTAATTGATGAAGAATTTAAAAATACCTTCTAGTTGAGAAACATTTCCAGAAGGTAGATGTAAAGGGAAGAAGAAATATTCTACATATATGAAAATATTTCTCAAAATAGCTGTTCCTCAAGCGTATTTTATTGATAGTTTGAATACAAGACTATTACAGATACTATTTCTGCTTCAAAATCATAAACTCTCAGAGCACAGGAAAGTGGCAGAATCCATCTCTGGCCATGCTGTTTTTGATGCAGCCCAGGATGCCATCAGCCTTCTGATCTCCAAGTGCACACTGCCTGTCAACATTCTCATCCACTAGCAGCCTAAAGTCCTTTCCTGCAGGGCTGCTTTCTTTCACCTCATCCCTCAGGCTGTATTGATAAAGAGAATTGCTCTGACCCAGGTGCCCTTGTTGAATCTCATGAGGTTCACCTGGGCCCACCTCTACAGCTTGTCCAGGTGCCTCTGGATGCTATCCTGTCCATCTGGTGTATCAACAGCACCACTCAAACTTGCTGATGGTGCCTCAATCCCACTGTCTAGAGCAGTGATAAAAACATTAAACTGTGGAGGTCCCAGTACAGACCTCTGAAGATGTAGTAGATCCACTCAATGCCATGCTCTTTGGCCTAGTTTTTTTACAAGATTGTTCTTAAAATGAGTTCCATTGTCCAATTCAATTCTCTCTGGAGTTCTGTGTCTCCATATGATTTGTCTTTCCAAACCATTCATTAAAGTATTCCAAATAGCCTCAAACCAGCACAGAAGGACACCACTTGTCAATGTTTTCCATCTGGACTTCAAGCCATTGAGCACCACCCTCTGTTTGCAACCATCCAGCCAATTCCTTGTGCACTGAACAGTCCTCCCATTCAATCCATATCTCTCCTGCTTGGCTGCTCGGAAGTTGTGGGGGACTGTGTGAAAGGCTTTGCAGAAGTCCTCATAGGTGACACCCAAAAGTCATCCCTTGTCCACTGATCTAGTAACTCCATCATAGAAGGCCACTAGGCTCATCTGGCAGCATTTGCCATCAGTGAAGCCATGGTGGCTGTCTTGGATCACCTCCCTGGCCTCCACCTGCCTTATGAGGTCTTTTGAATCTTGTGACATTTTAATGTGCCTACAACACTAGCCCAAGGTGTTGAAGACTGTTAAATTCTCTTGACTAGTTTCTCACATCACGTTCTTATTTTCCTCTTGAGTCTTAAGTGTTCCTGATGTTTCATCTATAACAGCCCAGTCCTAAATCTAGATTCAGGACGGGAAAAAAACAAAACCAAAAACCAAAACCAAAATGGCATGTTATACATTACCCAGAAGTTGAATTCATTACATGAGTCATTTAGAACATGCAGGTAACATCTTTATGCAAGCTCGGATCAGCTTGTTCTGCTTACAGAATGCAGTAATCTCAACGTGACAAGTCACCAGGTGGAACAGTACTGTCTTCTAAATTAGTACCAGGGTCTATTCAGCTCTGAACGTGGCCAAAATTTGCTGAGAGTTGTCTTTTTAGACTTGCCCTAAGATATTTTGACTATTTGGCTGTCTCTGTGGTGACTCCTACTGCCTCCAAAGGTTCCTTCCTGTTGCAGAGCACGTCTAGGTGTGAGTATAAGAGTTTACTTCTGGTGCTGATCAGATATTCTCTCAAACACAGAGCAGCATTTTGCAAGGACCCAGGATAAAGCAGAAATGTAGTGATCTTGACTTGGCAATCTGCATAGCTAATACATGGACTTGTAAAAAATCTTGTTTCCTTAACATGGCTGTCAGAACATAAATACCACTGAGAGAGAAGCTTCCCAATTGTCATTTACTCACCCAGCTCAGGTGTTGCTTGTTGCTGGCTGTTTTTGTGATGATCTGTGAGTGATATGTTTGATCTCAGGCATCATTACTTCCACAAGGTCTATCCTTTTGGGGTCTTCAGCTAGCATCAGAGGCATTGTCTGCTGAGACAATGTAGTATTAATAACAGAGCAGGGGATGACAGGCACTGGTGCTCAAATCTTTTTCACATGAAACACACCAGATATGTGTCTGTAATGAAAGAGTAGGAACCAAGAGAGATGGTTGAGGAGATAACTGTGCCAGTCTTCGTAGATTTCAGGTAGGCTTCTGTCATTAGCAAATAACCATCAATATTTTTTGTGGGATCTTGAAATGCAATTTATTGTCTCCTCTAGCAAGCATGGCAGAGAAATAAACTTATTTCTTTTCAGATTAGAATTTAAAATTGTTAGAATCAAAGGAGGAAATACTGCTACAGATCTTTTCAAATGATTCTCTGATTAGATGAGTAGGATTCGGTGGGAGAAAAAAATATTATCATTTATTTAAAATAATCTTCAATAATTATTGTAGGATCTTGAAATGCAATTGATTCCTCTAGAAAAGCATGGGAAAGAAATAAAGGTAATTTATTTCAAACTAAGATTTAACATCATTAGAATCAAAGGAGAAAATACTGGCACAGATCTTTTCAAGTGGTTCTCTGATGAGATAAGCAGAGTTTTTGGTTTTTTCAATTATCATTCAATCTTCAGTGTTTTTTATGGGACCTTGAAATGCAATTAATTGTCTCCTCAAGAAAAGTGTGGGGAGGAAATAAAGGTAATTTATTTCAGATTAGTATTTAACATCATCAGAATCAAAAGAGAAAATACTGCCACAGCTCCAGCTCTTTCAAATGATATTCTGATGAGATGAGTGTTTCTTTGATGGGAAAAAAAAAATTTAAAAAAGGACATTATCACTAATTTAAAACTGTCCAAATAGCTTAGGTAAATTTGTTTGCAGCTGATCAAGATGAGGAGGAATGTATATACTCTCTATCTTGTAGGGAGTGACTGGAAATGATTACAGCTGGTGTTAGTGCTGTCAAAAGGACGTGAAGGTTTGTAATGCAAATGTGAGGCAGACAGAGAGCTTTCTGTCATCCTCAGCCCAAATGTGAAGTTTTAGTGAGCAAAGTGGAGTAGTGATGGTGAACTTCTCAGAGGCAATCCCTCGTAACATGTGAGAGCATTATGGGCGTCGTGCTGAGAGCACAGAACGTGTCAGAAGCAGGAGGATTAGGTTAAGCTGACATATATACTTAGTAAGATGCTGGTAAGCCTTTAGAAGTCTTTAACATAAATTTGACTACTTCTTTCTTATTCTCATTTAAATATGCATTAATATAAATGTGTCAGACCGATTTGCTATACTGTCCAGCTGACTAGATTATACCTTAGCAGAGGAAAGATGAGTGTTCGGAAGTGATCCCATTATGATTTCACAAGCCTTGTTCAGAGGATGGATGCAAAATATTTGGGAATATTTATGAAGGAGTAGAAAAGGCCTTGCATTCACCAGGACATCATATTACATAACCCCTTTTGAATACTGTAGGGAAAGGAAACTGAAATGGGAATATAAAAAGGCAGAAGAGAACAGGAATAGAAAGAGAGTCTGATAGCACCCTTAAAATGAATATATAATTAGTTTAAAATGTGACTGTAATCTGTGAATGCTTAGAGCTAAAAGGCTCTTAGGACTGATGTGTTTATCAAGTTTCAATGATACCACAGTTTAATAAATATTTCTAATATGGGCCAAGCATAGTTCAACTGGTCTGGGGGAAATCTTACTTGGAATGGGACTGTCTTCTGTTGAAAGAGAAGCCTTGGTCACTAGACACTGAGCAGTCCGTGCACTGACATAGTAACACCCTGATACACATCTCTCTGATAAGGTTTAAAGTATTCAACTTTTTAAAATGCTTGATTATCAACAAATTTCCCACTTTCTCCAAAAGACACGCTTTCCAGCACCAGCAGGTATACATCCTGTAGTGGCACTCTAAGAGAAGTGAAAGAAGATTGATGGTACCAAGATGTTGGTATTTTTTTTAATAACATTGAATCACAGAATACATCTGGTTGGAAGAGATGTTAAAGATCATGCAGTCCACCCCTAGACCTACCACTCAATGCTGAACCATGTCCATGTGCATTAGGTTTAATATCTTTTTAACTAATGAACTTTAGGACTTTTTTTTCAACTTAACTTCTTGATGGACATGCCTTTACACACTGGGATTCCCTGTGAAGACAGCTGGAATCTCAAACTCCAAATAGTTGCACACAGGCCTACAAGATCTCACAGGAGTAATTCATAGATTCATGGAATGGTTTAGGTTGGAAGGAACCTTAAAGATCATCTAGTTCCAACCCTCTGCCATGGCCAGGGAGACCTTCCACTAGCCCAGATTGCTCAAGGCTTCATCCAGCGTGGCCTTGAACACCTCTAGGGAGGGGTATTCACGATCTGCTTGGACAACCTGTTCCAGTGTCTCACCACCCTCACTGGGAAGAATTTTCTCCTGATATCCAGTCTAAATATGCCCTTCTCAAGCTTAAAGCTATTCACTCTCTCCCTACCACAACAAGCCAGTACAATACAATAATTTGTATTTACTTAGCAGTTGTGGAGAGCTACAATGTGAGTAGAAGCTAAAGAACCATTAAGAACTGTTGAGCGAGTAACAATGAAGCAGGAACATAAGTGATAATTTGGGGGTGTTAGTCCTTCTGAAAGCAAGGTTTGCAAGCAGTAACTAAGGAAGTTGTCTTGGTGACTAACATTTGTTGACCAAACAAAAATATTTTTCAATCTCATGAAATAGGTTGTAAAAACTGAAGTCTGTGTTGTACCAGATTCTATTAATGTAGGCCAAATGGAGAAGGTGAGAACAGTTGCCATGCTGAAGGAAAAGAAAAATTTCACTTAAATTTTTTGGTGTTTCTTGTTAAGAAAGAATTAGCAAAGTGTAATAGTTGAAGCAGGAGACCTACACTGTTGCTGCTCAGAAAAGTTAAATGAGTACTTATGAAAATAAATCAGATTAAAATGTGCATAAGCAAATAGAAATACTGCTGTGATGTATGAGTGTGCTTGAAATTACATTTTGGAAGGGTAAAAAAAAAGCTAAATTTAGTCTTGAGCTGCAGACATGGCTTTGCAGTCTTGCTAGTTCTACCTAAACTGTGCAGTCAAGACAACTTCTGTATCAAATGAGTGGTAGTGTGCTGAAATTTTGAATTCTTTCTAGCAGTTTTCAAGGTTGTGCTGTTATTGTACCGATTGCAAGTCCCTCTATACATACCTTTAGCAGAGCATCATGGAATCACAAAATGGCTTAGGTTGGAAGGGACCTTAGAGATCATCCACTCCAACCTCCCCACCATAGGCAGGAGCACCTCTCAACTATACTCAGCTGCTCAAGACTTCATCCATGGCTTTTAACAGCCCCAGGGAGGAGGCAGCCACAGCCTCTCTAGGCAGCCTATTCCAGAGTCTCACCACCTTTGCACTGAAAAACTTCTTAAGATCCAGTCTAACCCTACTCTCCCTCAGCTTCAAACCATTGCCCCTTGTCCCATTGCTAGACACCTCTACAGCCTTCCTGCAGCATTCTTTTGGGTATAGGAAGGCAGCTCTAAGGTTTCCCCAGAGTATTCTCCTCTCTAGGCTGAACAACCTCAGCTCCCTCAGCCCATCCTCATAGCAGAGCTGCTCCAGCCCTTGGGTCATCTCTGTGGCCCTCTGCATGCACACCAACAGTTTCCGTGTCCTTCTTATGCTGAGGCCAACAGAACGAGATGCAGTGTTTGAGGTGGGGGTCTCACAAGAGCAAAGGGTCAGAATCTCCTCCCTTACTCTGCTGGCCACAGTCCATGTTTCATAAAGAAGTGAGAATTTTTGTCTGCTGTCAAATACATGGAAAAATGTGTTGCCTCTTGCATAGGAAAGTGTTTTATGCCTGCGAGGCAGCTTAAAATGTATCAGACTGTATGGCTGTGGCCTTCTCTTACTTTGGATGGAAAATTTCTATTTGAAGAGCACAGATACTGGATTCAACCACTCAGTGCCAAGGCCAGAGAGCAAAGTTAGGACTTGTTCTTACTCAAAGTGGACAGTCTGTGGCATCTAAAGGTTATGTTTTGTGCAGTCATACCTATAACTCTTGGCCAAGTCTTTAAATCGAGACAAATTCTTTAATTGTTTGCCCCAAGACTAATCTAGAACAGACATCTTCTATCCTTGATACACACCACTGGCAATATATTGGTAAGGTTATCTTAAAGCTACAACTTCAGATTTCTTTCAGAATCTCTGCCACTGAAATCTAGCATAAATTTATAGCTTACTTTATGCCACAAAGCTGCGTTTTCACATGATCTTGAGGCTCCTGATCTCTTAACCAACTGAATTATTTGTATTGACTTTTTAATTTTCCTGTTGAATATTTCCATGTAGTGACTCCTAAGGCAGAGTGGACCTGCCAGAAAACAGCATGAAGTACAAACATCATTGCAAAATGTCAGCATTCATTTTGAGAAACTTTCTTTAGTGCTGTATTGACAGAGAACAACTATAAAAGCATCTTAAAACAATGACATCAGGCACCCAATCATTGCCAAATTTGGATCATCTGGTGTTTAATATGTGAGGCATATCTGATTTGTCTATACAGAAACCATTTGTGACTAGCTTAGATTTTAAGGACACATCACAGATTAAAGTTTACAATTACAGAGGAAGTTTTTTCCCTCAGACTGTTTCAACATGCCAACATTTTGGCACCAATACTGCAATGCTAAATCAATACAAATTGAATGAACTTAGATTCCTAGAGCCCTCTGCATAATTTGTATAGATCCCTTTCTACATGAAGCCTCTGTTTATAAGCAAAGAGAAAAACCTATGACACAATCATGGTGTTTAAACCAGTGAAGTTACAGCTGACTTAGGAAGTCTGCAAATCTTAAAATAATTGTAGGCTGAAAGGAATTGGAGATAACATCATATTTGCTAACCTCATTATTAGACCTCTGCTGTGGGGACAGGCTGACTAAGATGGGGTTGTTCAACCTGGAGAAGGTTCCAAGGAGACCTAATAGCAGCCTGCCAGTACCTGTAGGGGGCTGCAAGACAGCTGCAAAGGGTCTGTTTGCAAAGGCCTGCAGAGACGGGACAAGGGACAATGGATTGGAATGACAGCAGAGATTTAGACTGGATGTTAGGAACAAGTTCTTTACTAGGGGGGTTCTGAAACACTGAAACAGCTTACACAAGGAGGTTGTTGAGGCCCCATCCCTGGAGATCTTCAAGGGCAGGATAGACAAAGGCTCTGAGCAACCTGATCTTGTGGAGGATGTCCCTGCTCACTTCAGGGGAGCTGGACTGGAAGACTTTTGGAGGTCCATTGAAGCCCAGACTATTCTATGACTATTACCTGCCAAATGGGCATTATATCTACCAACTGCCAAGCTAGTGGGTTTCACAATGAACCTAAACTATGATTGCCAGCTTCCTTTCTCCTTGTACTGTTAAATGAGAATTCACATGGAAAGTTAAGTATTTGAGACTGGAAGTTTTCCTGCCCTGGCAATACTTGTAAGAAGCTGACAAATCTTTACTCTCATGGTGCTTTTTTCATCTCCAGTTTCCTAAAGCTATGGATGCATCTCCAGGTATTCTGCTGAGCCCACTCCCCAGAAACTGCCATCGCAGCTGCAGTTATGATACTGAAATCTCCCCATTGCTTGGTCTTCACACCCAGAGTAGTTATGGGCATCACTCTTGGATAGAAAAGGGCGGGTGTTGGAACTAAGCACTGATAGCCAAAACCATCAATAAATTTACCTCCAAGCCTTCCACTTCCTCTCCAGATTCCTTTCCAGTTCTCCCCACTCCATTCTCTCAAAGTTAATTTCTTTCCATAAAAAAGGAATTCCGCTATTTTTCAGCTGTAGACAGCACTGATTTTGTCAGATGCATTGGGTCTCAGAAGTCATGCTTGGCTTTTCTTCTTGGGACTTTTCACAGATATAAGCAGCTGCTGCAAATTTAAATTCTATCTACAGAGTAAATTCTTCCAGTATCAGCCCTGTGGAAATCCCCTGTCCTGCGAGCAGTAGGACATGGTCTTTTCCCTGTCTCAATATATCTGTTCAATATATCAGGTGTCAAATTCAGCTGTCAGCAGTCTCTCAGCAATGTATCACAGAATCACAGAATGTTATGGGTTGGAAGGGACCTCCAGAGGTTGTCAAGTCCAACCCCCTGATCCTCTAGGGTAGTTCGCACAGGAATGCGTCCAGGCAGGTTTGGAAAGTCTCCATAGAAGGAGACTCCGCAACCTCTCTGGACAGCCTGCTCCAGTGCTTTGTCACTCTTGCTGTAAAGAAGTTTCTCCTCATGTTGAGCTGAAACCTTCTATGTTCCGGTTTATAGCTGCTGCTCCTTGTCTTAATGCTGTGCACCGCCAGAAAAAGATTGGCCCCAGCCACTTGACACTCATACCTCAGATATTTGTACTTGGATAAGGTCTCTTCTCAGCCTTCTCCTCTCCAGACTAAACAGCCCCAGGGATCTCAATCTCTCTCCATAAGGGAGATGCTCAAGTCCCCCAGTCATCCCCATGGCTCTCTGCTGGACTCTCTCCAACAGCTCCCTGTGTCTCCTAAACTGGGGAGCCCAAAATTTGACACAATATTCCAGGTGTGGTCTCACTAGTGCAGAATAGAGTGGAAGAAGAATCTCTCTAGACCTGCTGGACTATGCACCTGAGCAGTCTGAGTTTATCCAAAACGTTTGGTCATTTCCTTGGATACAGATAAATCTTTCCCATTTTCTGCTCTCATGAATTCCTTCTTTTTAAAGATGCAAGGCTAAAAAAGAGATGGAAATCGTGCCTCCATCTAAACCACAAGTGCGGAAGAGAATGCTTTGAGCAGAGTTTGTTTTAACAGCCTGGATCTTACCTTCTGTGTGTGTGGATAATACAAGCCAAAGAGGCTGCCTTCCTGAAACCCAGAGATAGCATGGACACAAGGATTACTTATTGCTGAGAGTCAAGGCTATGGAAATGCTTTTCTATGCTGCTGACAATTTTGTTTTCTTCTGCCATTGCCATTTCTCTGTAGTCTAAGACATCTTTCTTTCAAACATCAGAATGACCTAGGTTGGAAGGGACTTTATACATCATCTACCCCAACCTCCCTGCCACAGGCAGGCTATTAAAGTAGGCTCCCTTCCCAGAGCAGGGATGCTCTCAACTAGACTCAGCTGCTCCAGGCCTCATCCAACCTGACTTTGAACACCCCTAGAGAAGAGGAATCCACAGCCTCCCTGGGCAGCCTGTTCCAGAGTCTCACCACCCTCGTACTGAAGAACTTCCTCCTAAGATCCAGTCTTTCTGCTTTTAGCACAGAAGGATTAAGGGACTTGGTAGCTTCACATAAGACAGCAAAATCATAGAGCTTTATTTTCCTGAAGTTCAGAGTTTAAGTCAGGGCTGTTCATCAGCTTTCCAAATGAGGTGCTGCTCAGAGGCAGCACAATAGTAAGAATAGGTAAGTAGAACCCCGCAGAACAGTTCATTGAAGTGTCTGCCTTGTTCCAGAAAGGAGTCTGAGATCAAATCTGGTTTGAGATTGCTCTTCTACTGGGCATAACTTTGTCATTTTAGAATTGTCCAGGGATCTTGTCATTTCCAGACTTTCATGAAGAGCATGACTAATTGAAGCCAGCCTAAGGCATTTTCTGCAGTTACATACATGAAGCTAAATATATCCTCATTTAGCTGGTTATTTTGTCTTTGCATTAACTACATAGAATGTGCCTTGAATTCTTTTGTTTAATACCACATAGCATAATTTACCTGCTGTGATTTATTCAAATACTTGGGTCACTCAAACTATAATAGCAACAGAAATAATAATTATTATTATTTATTATTAGTAGTACTGAAATCCTGATTAATTTTACTTTTCTTCTATGTTTCCTTTACTTGTGGTTGTTTTTAGCTGTGATATTATGCAAACCATTGAATCTCCTCTCTCCATCTCTGACCACACTTCTTTTGATGCAGTCTAAGGTGTCACTGGCCTTCTGGGCAGCAACCTCACACTGTTGGTTTATGTCCAGCTTCTCATCTGCCAGCACCCCCAAGTCTTTTTCTGCAGGGCTGCTCTCAGTTTCATCATCTGCCAGCCTGGACTGATATCTAGGAGTGTCCCAACCTAAGTACAATTTGCCTTGCTGAACCTCCTGTGAACCTCCTGAGAGGTTTTCTATCCTGTCCAGGTCCCTTTGGATGCCACCCTGTCCTTCAGAATTATCAACCATACCACTCAGCTTGATATCATCTGCAGATTTGCTGAGAGTGAAGCGCTCATTCTGGCTGTGGATATCATTGATGAAGATACTGAATAGCACTGGCCCCAATACAGACCCTTGAGGGACATGACTTGTTGCCCACCTCCATCTGGACATCAAGCCACATAAATACATAGGTGCAGAGGAATCTCCTCTGGCTCCTCTCTACCAAGAAAATATTCCTAATATCATTTTAGCATAGAGAAGACGTTTCTGAAGTATAGAAGTCTTTTCTTTCATGGTGTTTAACTGTGGTTTACAGGTAGCCAACTACAAGCCCTTTGTGGTTGTATTTACCTTAAGCACAAAGCTTTTCTTTTTACCTTTGTATGATGAACTGCTTCACATTTTGTGGGCCTTTCATGTGTTCATTATTTGGGTAAGCAGGCTGCTGATTGTTCCTGAAGGTTTAATCAATTTCAGATTTTCTAAACTGAGGTTCAGGCTCAGTGATTCTAAGGCCCTTGTTTTAGTTTCTAGTGTTATGAAGTTCATCTCAAACGTATTAGGCTGCAGTTTTCATCAGAAATGTTATTTGCCTCCACTTGCAGCCCTGCAAGCTCATCCTGATTTCTTTGCAGTGCCCAGCATTTCAAGTGTTCTGTCTACTCAGACAACAGAAGTTGCTCTGGAAATAGCTAGAATATACCAGAAATCTCTGTTGGAGAGACTCTTTTAAGTAATGGAAAACAAAATTTGGCTCCGTACTGCTCATCTTGTACTTTACAGATTTGCTCTTCTATTATTCTGCTATCCATTGCCTCACAGGAAAATAACTGGAGATGCATTTTATTTTTTTCTTGCAACAGCTAAGAATGAAACAACTCTGCTTGATTTTTGTGTCATTGCAAGACTGGAAATTGGGGACAAGCACTTTTCTTTTGATCGGAAATGATCAGATTCAATGTTAGAGCTCTTCATACAGTTCTCATCCCCCAAACTGGTGACCTTCACTAACAAGAAAAGCAAAAAGCAGACTTGCAGAGACACTGTAATCTTTAGCAAATGTTTTGTCAAACAGCTGCTGGTGTTCCTGCAGCAATCCTCATTCGTTTTACCAGCACTGTTAAATTTGCTAAGTGACAATTCTTTTCTTAGCTCAGATGAGAAACACCCTTTGACGAGATATGAATCTTTATCTGCTCCTAAAGGCTAAATGTTTCTGGAATTAATGGCATTAACTTCATGATTCTGTTTCATGATCTTAAAGCTCCTATGGGTGTTTTAATCTGGTGTTTGAGGTAACTTTCTTGATCAACCCCCGAGCTTCATCCTGTAGTTGTGAACTGGATTTGACTAGTTCACTAGGTTGATTTAAAGCTGTTTGACTGTTGTTGCTTGCCTTCTTTATGGATCACGGAGTTTACATTAGAGAAAACTCTATAAAAATAGTCAAGTAATGAACAGGAAAGGAATAGAATTTATCTAAAATTCACTAAAACCTTTTATTGTCCCTAAAAGCATAACCATGACCTTCTGCAGAAGTGGGTAGAAGTTGTGGCCACAGGGAAGCTTTCACACAGATTTCATGGCAAGATTGAAGCTAAAGTGAAAGGCCAGATAGTTTACAGCCATTCTGCAGGCTGTGGACTGAAAAAAAAAATTTACAGCTACTGGAGCAAGTTCAAACTGTTAGCAATTAAAGAAAGGCTGTCATCTTGCTCAGTGTTCTGTCCATGCAGAGCTTGTTAGAAATTCATGAAATGCAGCATTAGTGACATTTCCAGGGTAATACACAACTTCCTGTAGCAAAGAATTACCTGCAACTAGTGATTTTACCATTCTGACTTTCTTAATAAGCATGTTAACTGCCTTGTAGGCTTCTGCTTTCATTTCTCAACCTTTTCCTTAACAGTTGTGTTCAACAGCTGCCCCTATTACCAACTTAAAAGCCAAGATTTGGGTTTTCCCTAGACATTCTCACCAAGCAAAAGAAGGTTCTAAAATTCCCAGGTATGTTTTATATTTTGTGCCTTCTTCAGGGAATTTAGGAAGCAGTGGTTTTAGTGATAAATAAATAAATAAATACATAAAATCATAGAATGGTTTAAGTTGGAAGGGACCTCAAAGATCATCTAGTTCTAACCCCCTACTGTACCTACCCTTAGCTATAGCACTTTTTATCTTTTGATCTGAGGAGACCTTAAAATTATTTTAGCATCATCACCTAAATTTTCATGAGAAGGAATCTGGACACAAGAGAAGGAGGCAGTGACTTGTTCAGATTTTCTCAGAAAGCCTGTGACAGAAACTGAACCTTTTGTCTCCTGAATTCTAGCCAAATATTTTCCACCAGCCTACTCTCCTTCTGCGCAGGAGTGTAGGTTCCAAAATGCCAGCAGACATAAAAAGCAGATGAAGTAAACAGGTGTAAATGAACACACACACTTGATGAAATCCTAGCTCCACTTCAGTCTGTGGCAGAACTCCCTTCAGCTTTAATGCAGTCAACATTTCCGTCAGGTCAGACCACCTCCTAAAGACAGTAGTGCCATATTTGCACTAAAGGGTCATTCACATCTAATCTCTCTACATTTTTTCCTCTATGCAGTTTGAGTTGCCATAAATTGAGTTAAACTTGTTTGATAATTTCCTGACAGCTTTTATTTCTTAGCCAGACCTTAACACCTTTCTTTGAATTCCTTTTTTTTTTTTTTTCCTGCTTTAAATGAAAGAAATATGTGCTGATTGTTCTGAAATGTACTAAGCTCAGGGTTTATCATCATCATTTGGACAAATCTGTTTTCTTGGCTGGGTTCCTTTGTCTTGTCATTTCATAGGTAGTATTTTATCTGTTGGTAGCCAATTTCAGTCTTACTTATAGATATAAATCAATGAAATATATTTTCCTTTATGTTGCGTAGACAGAGTAGGATGAAGAACAATTTGCTATTGGAATGCTTCAGTGTGGTTTGGATTTAGAAAATGCACATTTGCCATGAAAAACTACCCAGAGCTTTAAAGGTTGGAGCCCAGGTAATGCTGCTCAGTACACAGTAAACGAATTTATAAATTAGCAATAAAACGTTTAGATAAGGAACATAGAACCACAGAATGGTTTGGGTTGGAAGGGACCTCCAAAGGTCATCTCATTCAACTCCCCTGTAGTCAGCAGGGACATGCTCCACTAGATCAGGTTGCTCAGAGCCTTGTCAACCCTGACCTTGAAGATATCCAGGTATGGGGCCTCAACTACCTCCCTGGGCAAGCTGTGCTAGTGTTCTACCAATTTCATGGTACAGAATTTGTTCCTAACGTCCAATCTAAATATGCTTTTCTCTCATTTGTCCCTTGTCCTATCACTGCAGGCCTTTGGAAACAGTCCTCTGCAGCCTTCTTGTACTTCAGGTACTGGCAAGCTGCTATCAGGTTTGCCTGGAGCCTTCTCTTCTCCAGACTGACCAACCCCAGCTCCCTCAGCCTGTCTTTGCAGAAGAGGTGTTTCAGCCCCCTGTGCATTTTTGTTGCCGTCCTCTGGACCTGCTCCATTAGGACCGTATCCTTCTTATACTGAGGGCTCCTGGTTGGCTCCTAACAGTTAAGTTTGGGGTAGAGGCTCTGGCTGTTCACTGTCTCTAGTCTGGCTTTTTTTTTTTTTTTTTTGTTGGTTGGTTGGTTTGTTTTAAATTGTTAAACTGAGATTTTCCCTCCTTCAGACAATAGTCTGTTGCAATAAAATGAGAAAGCAGTGGGACAGAAGACAAAGAAGCAAGTCAGTGGCAAAATGAAATATTTTTTAATGAGTGGGAAGAAATTAGTCTCAGAGTAAGCAGTGTCTTTAAAAAGCCTAAAAAAGAAAGCACTTTTATTTGTGTGACGTGGAGCTGCTGGAGTGGGTCCAGAGGAAGGCCACAAAGATGATCAGAGGGCTGGAGAACCTTCCCAGTGGTGACAGACTGAGACAGTTGGGGATGTTCAGCCTGGAGAAGAGAAGGCTCCAGGAAGACTTTGGAGCAGCCTTTCGGTACCCGAAGGGGACCGCAAGAAAGCCAGGAAGGGACTTTTTGCGAGAGCTTGTTGTGGTAAGAAGAGAGGGAATAGCTTTACACTTGAGGAGGGAGACAGACTGGAGATTAGTAAGAAATTCTTTCCAGTGAGGGTGGTGAGACACTGGAACAGGTTGCCCAAGGAGGTTGTGGATGACCTCTCCCTTGAGATCTTCAGGGCCAGACTGGATGAGGCCTGGGCTAGTAGGAGGTGTCCCTGGCCATGGCAGGGGAGTTGGAACTGGATGATCTTTAACGTTTCCTCTAACCTAAGCCATTATATGAATCTATCAACACCCATGATCCCCTGTAAATTCTTGATGGAATCAAGTCAGAATGAAAGCAGTGATTGTGAGGAGGGTACATTGTGCCATTCATTTCAATGGACAGAGCAGTTTGGTAGGTGTCTGCTAAAGCTTCGAGCTGTCAGCCCTACTAACTGCTCCGTGTCTGATTCTTTTACAGCAAAACTCAGCCAGTAACTCCATCCTGCATCTCAAACAGATTTAGTGTTGTCTCTCTCATCTAGCTGCCACCTTTGTGAACTGCTTGACAAAATTATATATAAGTAACAAATACCCAATCCCTGAAAATGTGGTGGTGGTATAAATTACATTAATTTTCCACTTGATGCTTTTTTTTTTTTAATACATGATTACATTCTTTATTTTGTAAGGTAGAATAATGTTTCATTAAGAGGGTGCAGAATTCCAGGCTTAAGAAATATATCACATCTTGAGTTGAAGCTGCCAATACAATTGATTTGTAACTATTTAATAGAACAATAAATAAATAAATAAATGTAGTAATTCAGTCTAATCACCTTTAGCACATGAGTTTCAGCCTGTAAACTCCTTATTATTCATACAGAGAGGGATGTGCCCAATGATTAAGACCCCAGGGATTTGGTTGATAGAATAATCTGCATTTCTAAAGCAAGGGGGGGGAAAAAGCAGTAGGGTATTTAATTCTTTAAAACAAAAGTTGTGATTCGTGTCAAAGCACAGTCTGCAAAACAATATCTGCAGCTTGCTTGTCCATTGGCTGGCTCATTCCTATATCTGGAATGTAAAGTCTTGATCTAATAATTGCTAATTATGCAGTTGTTTATCAGCTCATTTGAAATGTCCTGGAATTCAGTCTAGCTCAGCAAATTGCTGTGCTTAAGGCATTTTTACATTCTAGGAAATTATAATATCCCCCAGAAGGCAAAGAATTAATAATAAAAATCCTCTTTTGTAAAAGATTATCATTGCAGAGCAAATGGAGCAGATCTTCTCTATCTTCGTGCATTTAATATTCTCATTTTTTCCTATGTAAGTTTGATGGAAAGACTGTGTGGGGATCACTGTTTTATTAACTTGTTAAGAGACAAATTTACTGGAGCAGTGCAGCATATTGATTCCAATGCCTGCTGTATGGAAATGCAGCAATAGTCATGGATGACTTCTAGACATTTCCATATGGAACCCAGCTCACTCTTTACATGTTTTGTGATCTTGATTTATCTGTTTAGGCTAGCATTAAGGAATTCATGACTCAAATTATAGTGATGCTTTCTTATTACTCAGAAGGTCTTCCTGCCTTCCACAGAATCACAGAATGGTCTGAGTTGGAAGGGGCCTCCAAAAGTCACCTTGTCCAACGCCCTCTGCAGTCAGCAGGGACATCCTTAGCTAGATTGCCCCTCGTCCTGTCACTGCAGGCCTTTGCAAACAGTCCCTCTGCAGCCTGCTTGTAACCCTCTTCAGGTACTGGCAGGCTGCTATTAGGTATCCCCTGAACCTTCTCTTCTCCATGCTGAGCAACCCCAGCTCCCTCAGCCTGTCCTTATAGAAGAGGTGCTCCAACTCCCTGATGATACCAAAAGATTTCTTCATGCTTTGCCCACCCTTATTGAATCCCTTGTGAAGGATCACAGAAGCAAATCCAAACTTTGTCTAGTTCTATTGGAAACAATATTCTGGCTGGTAGAGTTCAGAAACTAGAACAATACATGTAGCACATTTTTGATCAGCTATTCAACTGATCAAGCTTGCAAACATCTCTGGAGCTGGGGAGCTTAATATAGTTCATAAAATCCATCATACAATACAGATGGCTTCATCTAATTATCTTTGTTGTTACAAACATACAAAGGTAAATATTTTACCTAAGATATTTAATGAGGAGTAAGGCAGCTGTCAAAATATTGACTTGCTAGCCTCTAGGTACTTTTCCTGAAGTTTCTGAAGTCTATAAGCCTTCTAGCCTTAGGAATTGAAATGTTTTACTTCTGTGAAGTAGATGCGATGCCTTTCTTCCTGTTAACAGTTTCAACATAGAGAAAAAGGATTTCTGCTATGCACTTTGTGTAGAAATGGTTTACTGCATTAGATGATAAGGAAACTGTACCACAGTTAGTGGAAGTTTCTCTCCTAAATTGCAAAAATACAGATAGTTACTCCAGAAATAGAAATAAATATAGCATTTCCATGTCAATGAACTGTACTTCTCACATAAATTTATTAATGTTATCTATATTAGCAGCAAAAGGGGTTTAGAAGTAGCAGATTTGTTTGTTCTTGTGGATATACAGTGACCTACTTTGCAGATGTGGACACAACTGTGTCTTTGAAAGGATGTCAAGTGGGTATGTAATGTAAAACAGTTTAAAAGGGATGCACTGAATCAGCATAGATTTGTAGAGCCACAGAATGGCTTATGTTGCAAGGGACCTTAAAGATCATCCAGTTCGATTCCTTTGTCATGGGACAGGACACCTTCCACTTGTTTCGGTTGCTCTAGACCTCATCCAATTGCCCTTGAACACCTCCAGGGAGGGAGCATTCACAACCTCCCTGGGCAACCTGTTCTAGTGTCTCACCATCTTCACTGTAAAAAATTCCTAACTAATATCTAGTCTAAATCTGCCCTCCCCAAGCTTCAAGCTATTCCCTCTCATCCTCTCACTCCCAGCCCTTGTCAAAAGTCCCTCCCCATATCTTCTGTAGTCCCCTTCAGGTACTGGAAGGCTGCTTTAAGGTCTCCCCAGAGCCTTCTTTTCTTCCAGGCTGAACATCCCAATGTAAGCTCTTAGATATACTAAGGTAGTAACAATTATTCTACAGGTGATCTCAAAGCATTTACAAATGGCAAGAAAGTATTTTTTTTTCTTCTAAAAAATGGAAGCATGATATTTGTAATTGTAAACTACAAATTGTTGTTGCTTAGAGACACAAAGAGTTGCCAGAGACATAAAGAGATGTGTCTTTAGAGCACTGGGGACCTTTGCAAAATTACATAAAACATAAAGCTAAATAAAACATAAAACTAAATAAAACATAGCCACAAGTTGTTGAAACCAGACGAAGTTGCCCAAGGACTTCCAGCAACTTGGTGGAAGAGCTGGGAGTGGCATTCCTGTCCTCTGGTTCTTTATGCTGAGTCCTTTCCCCTCAACCACCAATCATCAACCCATTGCGTGACAAGGGAAATAATTGTTGGTTTCCCCATATCAACATTAAAATAACAATTAGGGAGAATTAGACATTAAGAGGTGGTTCATTTGAGGAAGACTAATGAGAAGTGCTGTATGCAAGTGAGTCAGTAGCACTTTATGACACATTCAGAACTTGATGACTGAATTACAGTTTTAGTAATCATCAGTTCCACTTCTCTGTCATTTCTTTGTTTAATATATTGCATGGGAGAGACTTATCATGCAAGTTTTATAAGCTTGCAATAAAAATATAACAACTGTTGTATTATATTATTTAAGTTGTAAACCATTGTAAAATAAAAAAAAGCAGGAAAAGTTATATCGACAAGGAGTCAGGAAAAATTATGATGCTGGAGTATAAAATATATTGTACTGATTACTGTAGAGTTTTTGCCTGGTTTAGCATATTGTAAATCTTTGGGTAGCCTTCAGAATGAACTCCAGGTAGATTTTGCCATGGGGTTGTAGCAAGTAGTTGAAGAAAAAGGAAACAAAAATCAGATTTATAACTTAAAAAGAAATCACCAAAAATGTGACAGCAAGCAACAACAACAACAAAAAAATAATATAAAAGGTCAAAGTAGGAAGAGTTGTGGCAAAGTGAAGGATCAATGATTTTGAAACTTCCATATTTCCCCTGAGACAAAGCTGGAATTCTGGCAGAATAAATAACCAACTCTTCTATTTTCAACAAGTTGATTAATTATTTTATTCTTTTGTGCTATGCTGGACTGAATGAGAGATGTGCCCATAACTTTGAATTTGGCAGGATTTCTGTTAGCATTTCAAAGTCCTAGATTTACCTAAACTTAGTTGCTTAAATTAGAAATAGAAACATTTGCAGGAGGACACAAATGTATTTAGCCTGAGGTTCTGCCCATCCATGATGCAATCCAAACATCTTTCCTTTATTTCTTGGTATGTTTGATTAGATGATGAAGACCATAAATAATAATAGTACTAGCAATAACAATGATCCTTTAGCATCTTCATAGAATCGAGGAATAGTTTGCATTGGAAGGGACCTCCAAAAGTCATCTTAATATGGAGAGGAGACAACTGAGAGAGGATTTAATAAATGTCTATAAATATCTGAGGCATGGGGGTCAGGAAGAAAGGGACAGGGACAGCCTCTCCTCACTTGTACCCTGGGATAGGACAAGGGGCAATGGATGGAAATTACAGCACAGGAAGTTCTACCACAACATGAGGAAGATCTTCTTTACTGGAAGGGTCCCAGAGCACTGAAACAGGCTGCCCAGATTGGTTGTAGAGTCCCTTTCTCTGGAGCCTTTCCAACCCTGTCTGGATGCGTTCCTGTGTGACGTGTTCTAGATTCTATGGTCCTGCTCTGGCAGTGGGGTTGGACTCCAAGATCTCCAGCCCTAACATCCTGTGATCTAGTCCAGATTGCCCAGAGCCCTGTTGAGCCTAGCCTTGAATATCCCAGGGATAGGACCTCAACTACCTCTGTGGGCAACCTGTTCCAGACTTTCACCATCTTCCTGCTAAAGAACTTGTTCCTAATGTCCAATCTAAATGTCTTCTTCTCTCATTCCAGAATTGCCCCCATCCTTGTCACTGCACATCTCTGGAAACAGTCCCTCTGCAGCCTTCTTGTAGCCCCCTTCAGGTACTGGCAGGCTATTAGGTCTCCCCAAAGCCTTTTCTTCTCTAGGCTGAACAACTCCATTTCCCTCAGCCTGTCCTTGTAGCAGAGGTGTTCATGTTTCATCTCTTCCTCTTACCATATTTTTTAGTATTCTTATGGTAGGTTGTAGATGAGGTTTTGTTTCTCTGCAAAGTGATTTGGCCAAAATTTAACCAGGCTGAGTGTGTTGCGTTGTGCTACTTTCTACTTTCTTGATTTCTGAAAAAAAAAAAAAGAGGTTCTGGCCTGATTCTAATCACTCTTTTAGCACTGTTGTAATCTAAAAACTACCTCTAAAGAGAAGCCTTTTAAAACAAAGCCTACTCATTCAGCTAATGTAGCATAGAAAATCCCGGTAAGAACACTCCAGTGATGATGTTGCAGGAGAGGGGTGGCCCTCTGTGAACAGCTGCTGATGGCTTTCTGCAGCCTGTCCTCCTCACTCTGGTGTTCTGCAATACAGCAGGTATGATATTCCCTGACAAGTTAAGGCCCATGGCACAGAGTATCAGTGCTGACCAAAGAAAGGGCTCTGTGGGCATCTTTAAACGTGCTTTGCTTTAACACTGACATCTCTCTCTGAACTACTTATCTCCCTCTAGCAGTACTGCTGCACCGTTAAAAGCAGATCTCACCCCACAGATCACATCTTCCAAACAGGAGGAGGCAGAAGGATAAATCAAAAGCATGTTTCGCTGTGCCTTATAGGTTGGCCTTCTGTTTGTGGGAAGAAGAAAGGTCACCCTTCCATCACTCACACTTTATGTTTCTTAGAAGTGGTTAAAGCATCACATCCATTTTCCTTCGGAGCAGTTTCAGTTTCATAAATTCAGCATCCCTTTGAGCTAACAGAGTTTTTGGTGGAGATGCGGCTTAAGGCTCCAGAGGTAGAAATTCCTGTTGACAGAGTCAGTATTAAGCAGAGAACTGTTGGAGCTACTGATTGACTGATCAGCTGGGAGTACTGGCCTACCTGGGGGGGAATCTGGAAGCCTCAAGCAACAGATAAGCTCCAGGCAGCTTTACCATTCACTGCTGGGTGGTGCTGTGTACTTTACCTGTCAACCGTGTGGCTATAAATCATGAGAGGTACAAGAGTTACAGAAGGCAGTGCAGTCTGTAGAATTCCTGAAGACCTTCTCCAAAAGTTCAGGGTTTTGTTTTATAAAAAAGCTGTTTAGGACTATGTGTTTTGAAACAGTCTCTTTTAAAAAATAATTTTATGTATATATTTGTGTAATAATTTAACTTTATTGCAGCCATTTTCAATCCACTGTGCTCTAATATATGTACTAATGCTTAGTAAGCAATCTAGGACAGTAAGTTCTTGTTCTGTGAGAGAAGGTTTACACTGTTTTGACATAAAGCCCACAGGTGACTTCAAATGACCTGTGAACCCACCCAGGTGTTGGTGGTGGAAGGGCACCCTCCAAGCCTTTGTCTCAGAGACCTCTGAGCAGTGAAGTTGTTCAACAGCAGAATAGGTGGAAGAGGTGCACCAGTGGTCTTCCAGGACTGTGATCTTAGCTTCCAGAGGCTGTGAGGGACTTTTCATCAAGGTGTCTAGAGACAGGACAAGAGGGAATGGGTTGAAACTGAGGGAGAGTAGGGTTAGACTGGAGCTGAGGAAGTTCTTCAGTAAGAGGGTGGTGAGACTCTGGAATAGGCTGCTCAGGGAGGCTGTGGCTGCCTCCTGCCTGGGGGTGCTGGATGGGGCCTTGAGCAGCTGAGTCTAGTTGAGAGCACTCCCTGCCTATGGTGGGGAGGTTGGAGTAGATGAGCTCTTAAGGTTCCTTCCAACCTAAGCCATTCCATGATTCTTGGCCACTCTATTTTTGTTCATAACTGTGCTCACTGTGGTGTGCTCTCAAGAAAAAGAAGAGGTGTATGGTGGGCCAGAATTTGGAGTCAGTCATTGCCTTTTCAACAAATTACCTTAGAAAATCATGTAAATTCCTATGTCTCAGTTTCCTATCTGTCCTATGTTCCATTTTCAGCTCTCTAGGTGATGGTAAACTCTTCGTGGTAGACCTTGTCTATTACCCAGTGTTTATTCAAAGCCTGATAAAATGACACATAAGTCTTACCGAAGGTTCCTATAAATTATGTTGCAAATAACTTCAACTTAGAGTAAAGCTGACCTGTGGCTCATACCACCATGTGACCAAATTTCAGGCCCTCTTTTTATTGTTTTGCTGTCTGCTGACACAGTTGAATGGCTTCTCCCCTGATCCCAAACCTGCAACAAACTATGAGCTCACATTACACAGAAGCAGTGAGACTTAGCATCTTTGGAGGCCTTGAAGAGGACCAAAAGGCTTTCATCTTTCTCCTTTTCCTCCTTGGCTGTAGGGAATAGGAGGGTACTGATACCTTGGGTCACTGCCATGCAGGATAAAAATCCAATTAAAACAAATCTCCCAGATGAAGGGGAGATAGCTGTGTGGCTCCCACCAGCGTTTTGCCTGGATCATCAGCAATCTCTGGCAGCAGATAGATAGAGAGATAGATAGATAGACAGACAGGTGGATGGACAGATAGATAAAAGANTGATTTGCACATGAAAATGGAAGCTGGGTTTTGTTCCACCTCTGAGTACAGGTCTAACCTTCTCTTTAGTGCGCCCCAGCTCATTTTGCTTAAGATGTCAGATGCAGCAAAAATGAAATTTTAGTCATTTGTAGACTCACTATAGGATTAATTGGATGACCTCAGCACAAAAGGCAGTGAATGCCATGGCCACTCTTTGCTACCTCTTCCAGCCAGCTTAAACTGTGCTGTGATGCCAGACCTGGATCAATACAAATGATCTTCATCGACCTAATAATGGATTTAACACATTTGGTGCACTTTTATCTGGTCTTGTTAAGTTGTTTACATTAGTGCAGCAGATTGAGTTAAAGTTGCAGAGCTGTTTACATCTAGAAATCACCTAATTAGTTTCCAGATGAAACTATATCAAATATCTATTTATCTATTTAGATGGATGGGTGGATGGATAGATAGAGAGATAGAGAGAGAGAGAGAGAGAGATAAAAGATAGATGGATGGATGGATGGATAGATAGATAGATAGATAGAGAGATAGATAGATAGATAGACAGACAGGTGGATGGACAGATAGATAAAAGACAGATTGACAGAATGGTAAAAGATAAAGAGATAATTATATAATCTACTGTGTAAGCTTCTTGGCAGGTGTACATTTTCATAGCTACATTAACAGCAGTTGAGAACCTGACCTAGAAACTGAAAGTATTATTTCAAATAATCACAGCTTAACATCACTAAAGCAAGGTCTTCTCAAGCCAGTCTAAAGATGGTTGCCACAAAGCCTTTCAGAAACCTCTCCTGTTATCTGCAGACCAAATTCTCCCACCAGCAGATGTGTGTGATGCCCACTAGTTATGTAGTCAAGCCTTTTGGCTGCACTGTGTCCAGTCGGATAGTTCTTAAACCCACTGGGTTTGAAGGCTATTTAGCAGACTGGAATAAAGGAACAAATGAGGAAGCTGTACAAAACATATCATTTGGGGATGTCAAAGCACTTAACAAACATTGTTACAACCGAGTCCATGTGCAACCACTGAAGGACATATTTGCTTCAGTATGTCTCATGACAGCTTCTTAAAAAATATATTTCAGTGAATTTAACACTTGTGAAAGGTGCCAGATTGACAGGCCCTGAAGAGAAAAGTTCTTGAATCACCAGCAGGCACAGCCGAGCTTCCCACACATACTGCCCCACCAGTGTCCCCAACCCTACCTGGAGGGCACGGCAACCAACTGTCCTACAGCTTGCAAATCTGTGCCATCTCATGCTCTTATACCATGGGCCAAGAGTCAGTAGCTGTAATGTGCCCTAAAGGGGAAAAAGCGAGTTCTATGGTTACTGCACAGGTGCTGTTGCAGTTGATCATTTTCACACCAAGTTTTCAATTAATCTGGGAGGGGGAAAAAAATAAAGAACACACACATTTATCTGATTTTTGCCTACAGCACAAAAATTCATGTGAGCCTCTAAGTGAATGCTGTAGTTTTAGCTGTCCAGACAGACAGGTGCAGGTAACTACAGGAGCAAACAAGTGCTTGCACACCCTGTGAAGTTCATTCTCAGAAGACTCTTGAAAAATGGAACCTTCTTGTTTCATGTGTTTGTAATAATCTGTCTCCATTCATAACTCATGCCTGCTTGGTGTCATTACAGCTCATACTCCCCAGAGATTCTGAGCACAGCTGGCACGGCAAGTTCAATAACCATCCGCCCCATAAAGAGATTGGGTCATTACAGGATTGAAAGACAGCACACAGGGGAAACAGGCTTCTGATCTTTGCACTCTGTCATGGTCCTGGAAAAAGCACAAGTTCTTCCCTGAGTGATTGTGCTCTGAAAGTTCAGGACTGTGTTCTATTTGAAATTATATTTAGCCCTCAGTGTGAGTAGTGGAAGGGCATGCTTAAGCTTTTCTTTATTTAGTGCAGAAGGTTAATGGCATTTTAATCAAAAGTGCAGGTTTATAACCTTGTATAGCCCAGTTCTCAACCTGTATATAGGACATGGCTAAAACCAGGGCACTGAGAAACACAAAGCAATGGCTTTTTATGCTGTTGTATTTCCCAAGCTATAGCCAGCATCTTGAAAGAATTATTAGGGAAACTAAATCTTAATTCTTCTTATTGAGAAACAGCCGTAATTTATGTGCAGATGAACTCAGCAACACTTGTTTATCTTTAAAAGAGTCTTTTGGGGTATTTTTGCAACGTGCTGTTGATGTGCATGGTAGTCAAATTGTATCCTGGGCTGCCTCAAGAGGAGTGTGGCCAGCAGGGCAAGAGAGAGGATTTTGTGCCTTTACTCTGCTTTTATGAGACCCCACCTCAAATACTGTATCCAGTTCTGGTGGCCCCAGCATAGGAAGGACACAGAACTATTGGAGTGAGTACATAGGAGACCCACAAAAATGATCCAAAGACTGGAACAGCTCTGCTATGAGGATAGGCTGAGGGATCTGGGGTGGGGGTATTGAGCCTAGAGAAGAGAAGACTCGTGGGGGACCTTATAGCTGCCTTCCAGTAACTGAAGGGATCCTAGAGGAAGGCTGCAGAGGGACTTTCCATCAGAATATTTAGCAATAGGACAAGGGGGAATGGTTTGAAGCTGAGGGAGAGTAGGGTTAGACTGGACAAGGGGAAGAAGTTCTTCAGTAGGAGGCTGGTAAGACTCTGGAATAGGCTGCTGAGAGAGGCTGCAGCTGTCTCCTCCCTAGGGGTATTCAAGGTCAGGCTGGATGAGGCCTTGAGCAGCTGAGTCTAGTTGAGAGGTGTCCCTGGCCATGGCAGGGAGGTTGGTGTAGGTAAGCTCTAAGGTCTCTTCCATCCTAAGCCATTCTGTGATACATAACTTGTGATATATAACCTGCTGCATCTGTCACAATGTACAGCTCTGGGAAGAGTCCAAACCACCCTTCATACTAAGCTGAAGTTGAGGTTTCAAAGTCTGAGAGAAAGATCAAGAGCAAATGTATACTTGGGAGAGGATGTTTGAAGCTGCTACTGTCCATGAGCTCTATGAGCTCTGCTTGAAGATTTCAGCTCGTTCAGCCTCAGTTTTCCTGGCAGGTTGTCTGATAGAAAAAAAAAAATAAATAAATGGACCATTTTAGGTCATCTTATTCACAGGTTTATTCTCTTAAGTATGTGGCTGATGTTTTGTCTAGCTTAGTTTTAAGTATCCAACATAGCCAAATCAGGTTTTGTTTTGAATTGGGGTGGTTTTTTACCTGCTGGTTGTTGCATAGTCCCCCAGTGGTGCTTTCATTTTATTACATAGTTCTTACTTTTAACTCTCTCGTGTTAAATCCCACTTCAGTCTGTACTTACTACCCACAAGTACAACTAAGTTCTTTTCCATGACCAAATTTTAAGATTTTTGAGATAGTAGCTAGTCTTTTGTTTGCAAAAAGCTCTTATTGTCTGCTAATAAGAGGGGAGAAGGGGAATGCCAGGACCTCCTCTTATAGAATGACGATACTCTGCTGCCAGAAAAGAGCGAAGAAAGAAAAACAGCTGTTTGCCTGCTTTCCCTAAGGCACACAGTATATTTGGGGTACTACTGCAAACATTATTTACAAGCAAAGCCTTCCTAAAGATTTACCAGCCCTGTTCTGAAGCTCCTAAGGATGTGTCCCAGTTCATTAGTTTGCAAAATCTTTATAGATGTGAAATACTCCTTTTCAATTTATTTAGGGAAGGTTAGAAATTATTATTCTACATTAGGGAAGAAAAGGATAAAGGTTCTTTCATAACTGAGTTAAAGAGAAGCCTTCAGAAGACTAGGAAGGGGCTGGTTCATTCCTATCTTGCTGTAAGTGGAATTACAGGGTTTAGTCAGTGAAATGGATCATAAGCTAAACACCACCAAGTCCAGAAAGCTCTAATTAACACCCACAGCAAGGAACTCTTCTGAAATTGGTCTTTAATCAAATTTTGCTCTGAAAACAAAGCAAGGTATGGTGGCAGCTTGATAAAAGAGATGCATTGCCAAGGCTGACAGGCCCACAATCAAACCAGAACTAAAAATAGCTCTTTCATCTACTTATTTTCTTTCAGATGCTAAAAAAATGCATTATCTGCAGTCTAAAAAAGCTTCCACACTTAGACAAGTGACTCAGCTCCAGAAAAGTGAGGCTCCTGTAAATGTTCCTGCCCTCCCTCATAGCAGTGAGCCCTCTGTCCTTCTCCCACCTTCCCATCAAAGCAGAGAAACAGTAGAGACCCTGTTGAGGCTAGGAGGGATGAGGGAACTTCTGGGTTCCTTCAGAGCTGGTCATTTTAGGCCACCTATCTCTTTCATCTTGCTGCTGGTGGTGCAGAGCTCAGGCATCCCCATTGACTAACTTGTTCAGATTAAGATAAGGCAGTCACTTGTCTTTCTTGTATCTCACATAAAGTCCATGGCTGCTACCTTGCACACTCACAACTTCTCCTTACCAATTCTGAGAGCAGGAGTTATGAGTAAGGCACACAGGGAAACACAGCTCCTTGTCTTCTTCCTATGCTCAGCTGCAGAAGGAGTTGCTCCAACAGCTCTAGGACAAGAGGCAATGGGCACAAAGTAGAACACAGAAGTCCCACCTAAACATAAAGAAAAACTTCTTTATGTGGAGGGTGATGGGACACTGGAACAGGCTGCCAGGAGAGGTTGGGGAGTCTCCTTCTCTGGAGACTTTCAGCCCCCTCCTGGATATGTTCCTGTGCAACCTGATCTAGATGTACTCATGTTAGTGAGCTGCAGAGTGATTCCAGAGGAGGGTCACAAAAATTATTAGAAGGCTAAAACACCTTCCCTATGAGGAAAGGCTGGGAGTTGTTCAGCCTGGAGAAGGCTCTGGGGACACCTCACTGTGGCCTTCCAGTACTGAAAGGGGATGTATAAGAAAGATGGGGACAGTCTTTTTAGAAGAGCCTGTTGCAGCAGGACAAGTGGTGATGGTTTCAAACTAGAGGAAGGTAGGTTCAGAAGATAGAAGGAAGAAATATTTTACAATGAGAGTGGTGAAACACTGGCAGAGAGAGGTGCTAGAAACCCTATCTTTAGAAACATTCAAGATCAGGTTCAAGGCTGACTTGAAGTTTTATCATTCTGGAGTAAATTTATAAAGCATTGACTAATATTTAGCACTTTTTTTCCCTGGAACTGGTAGGCTGTTGGTATTTTTGAAGCTCTATGGTATGGTTTTCCAAATGGGAATGCAATGATTTACAAGATGTTGCATCCAATCATGATACAGGCAGAGCTGTTTTGAAAACCCAGTCCCTTAGCAGGCAAACAACCAACATGAGCAGCATGCAAAAGAAGATTAAAGGAAAAACTAAGGTGCCACATGAAAAGCCAAGCACTGGACAGTGCAAAATGTCCACATTGAAAATCTTCACACAAAACAAAAAATCACCACAAAATCATCTTTTGCAAAGACTTTTACCATCCAACAGTATATTTTTGTTTACTGGGCCTGATTTTAGTTTAGATAGGAAAGTCTTAATTAAAACAAGGCAAGCAAATTGTACAGGCTTTGGTTTAAAGTCTTTTTTTCCACTACATCATTTTATATTGAGTAAAAGTGTGAGGGGAAAACCCTGAAGAGTGAAAACTGATATTACTTGTTCAAAGCAGATTTTCCTTCCTTGCTGTATTTGTAAACCACAGTCAGCTGGATGTTTCAGGATGGGAGGGGTAGGGGGTGTCTCCAGATCCTCGTGTTTCACCTTTTCATTGCACTGCCTGATCACTTAAGGCAGAAGCTTGTTCCAGACAGCTTTAATTAAACTGTGCCGTGAAACTGTATATAGATCAATGGAAATGACCCATAACAAGAGGCTAATCATGTCTTGATCTGTGTCCAGTCCAGTTCAATCCCCTTCTACTGTTTCTGTGGCTTTCCATTCATGTGCCAAAGCCCTCAATGTCTCTATGTATTTTTTAATCCATCTCATTAGTGACCATATGCTTTGGCTTCAAGGGAGACAAGAACTGTCTGCAATCTGCCAAGGATTTAGGGACATCAATAATTTGTGAATAGTCATGTTGGTACTGGTCGAAGGGTTAAGTGTTCTGCACACTAGGGGCACTTCTTTGGGGACTGGAACTCCTAGTCAACTGTTAGGAACCTGATCCCCTGTGATGCCTCTTTTCAAAGTGTATGCTGCATGTCAGATCTCTGCATCTGAAGCAATGGAGCTTTATTAGCTCAGGGATTTAAGACCCTGCTCCAATGTAACTATCTTTTTTGGTTAAAGAGTGAAGGAAAGGTGGTAGTTGTAATATGAAAGTGATTTTTATATCTATTTTTTATGTACTGGGCTAAATGTTCTTTTTGTTACCATTTTCCTTTTCAGTGTGAGCTCCAAGATTATTCCTCACCTTCAAATATCATAGCGTCCTAGAATGGTTTGGATTGGAAGGGACCTCAAAAGGTCATCTATTCAAACTCCCCTGCAGGCAGCAGGGATATCCTCCACTAGATCAGGCTGCCCAGAGCCCTGTTAAGCCTGACGTTGAATATCTCTGGGGATGGGGCCTCAACTACCTCCTTGGGCAATCAGTTCCAGCCTTCCACCAACTTGTGGTGCAGAACTTGTTCCTAACATCCAAACTAAATCTGCTTTTCTCTCATTTCGAACTATTGTCCCTTGTCCTGTCCCTGCAGGCCTTTGCAAACAGTCCTTCTGCAGCCTTTTTGTAACCTTCTTCAGGTACTGGTAGGCTGCTATTAGGTCTCCCTGGAGCCTTTTCTTCTCCAGGCTGAACAACCTCAGCTCCCTCAGCCTGTGCTTGTAGCAGAGTTGTTCCAGCCCCCTGAGCATTTCCATGGCCCTCCTCCAGACTTGCTCCATCAAGTCTATGTCCTTCCTGTGTTGAGGGCTCCAGAGCTGGATGCAGTACTTGAGATTAGGTCTTACCAGAGCAGAGTGGCAGAATCAGCTCTCTGGACCTGCTGGCCACATTGGTTTTGATGCAGCCTAGGAGAGCAAAAATGTGGCAGCATGATTTTGGAAACATAACTGGATTATTCTGTGCTCTTACCTCGTCTTGCTAAAGTGCTGCTGAAGCCAGTGACTGCACAAATGTAAGAACTGCTTTCCTGATCATTTGGAATGACCATTTAGAGGCTCCCAGGACATTTTTTCATCTCCTTAGTGTGAAAGGCAGCTCTAAAAACAGTAGTTTATGGTGTTAGGTTGTGCCACATTATATGGAAGTCAGCATGAGAGATGATCAGACTGCCCTGTCAGATCTTGTCGATCAGTGTCCTGTCCTTGCAGAGACATGGCAGAAGTAGATCGTTATGCCTGATTTTTTGCTGAAAGAGGGAAAGACTTTGAATTCTTTTTTTTGTTCATTTTAAGTCTTGGTTATGTCCATACATCTTAGATGTACTCAGGTCAATAGAAGAATGCAGAGTGGTGTGGAAAGAAACTCTGCCCAGTGTACTTCTGCTTCTCAGCTGGGAGCAGCAGGGATCCATCTTGATACGATCAAAATGTTAGCTGGTGCTCAATTACCAGGTCACTGCTGAATATCTGCAATACATAGACTGAATCTCTTTTTGCACCAAAACGAAGAAGACTTTTGACCTCTGAAGTAACTGTTGCTCTTTGGCTCACCCTTGTCTGTTTTCATCTCTGGTGTCAATGACATTAACACAAAAGAAAACCAGCAGAAGTTCAAAGGCTGGCACTGTCTTCACGTTTCCTAGGCAGCATTGCCACTATTGCATTAATTGTTGCTGCTGCTGCCAGGTCACAAGAAAGAAGACTTTTGGCTTCAGTGAATGAACCTGCAAAATTCCTGTTCTATCCTGGGTGAGGCAATGCTTTGACAGCATTGCCTAGTCACAGCTTCGCAGGCAGTGACACCAAAAAACCTGCTCTGACAGCCTTCAGGCTATGCCCTCTTTACACCCTCTGGAGCCAGCATTGCTTGGTGCTATAAAAAAATTGCTGTAATCACACAAGCTGCAGACAGAAATAACTTAGTGAAACCAAAATGCGTGCAGGTCAGACCTTGCCATTAGAAAACTGTCTTTTGCAGGGTCACTTTGGAGGGGTTTCAGTGGTCTTCTTTAAGGATTCACTGTAGCTGGATCTCTGGAGTGTCTGCTCTGGCTGCCACATGACCAGAAATATTTTCCTGCTGAGTTTCACTTTTCCATTCTTTAATTTTCTTCCATGTTCTCCTGATTAGATCTTCTCTGTTGTTAATTCTCTTCCCATAATGGAACAGAAATTTACAAATCTCTGCCACACATACCAGTCCCTTTAGAGCTTTTTGTAGCTTGATTCAGTATTTCTTCAGCAGTTTAAATATCTCTGCAATTCTAGGCCTGCAGTCACATACATTGCCATCCTTGGACTTCCTCCGTTACACCTCTAATGCAGCATCCTTCCACTGATTTCAAATGGAAATCATGTTTGGAATGGGTTTTGAAATGGCCCACTTTAACTTCTGCTGGATTGATGCTCCAGGGTTTGACATGAGAGCAGAATTTCGTTTACACAGCTACGTGCTGATCATCCAAATATCAAAACTGACAAAGGACTGAATTTCAACTGGCCTTTAGTTATTTTTGCTACCTGCACTGAGTTTCAGCTTGCTATATTTGTCATCAACAGACCACTTGCTCACTGAAGTTTAAATCTGCTCTTAACTGTTTTGCTGAAGTATGGCCTTAGGCAATGAGTAAAGTTCATCTGAAATTAGTGACGAGGAGGTGGGAGATGATTCTACCTCATCGACACAGTGAAAGCTCAGAGCTGCATTTCACTTCCTTGTGTTATTTCCTACCTCACAATAATTTTCACCAAATGCATTTGAAATCATTTTCAAGAGATAGGATGCAGTATAAAGTGAGACAAGAGGATTCATTAATTGTTTGGTTTCTATTTTAGGACTGCAAGAGTACCTTGAAAAGTATTTGGGTGAGAAGACTCCAGCTCTGATTTTAGTACCTGTGGTGGATTTACCAGCCAAGGAACTTATTCATATAGCATGCTGGCTGAGCTAGAAGTTTCAAAGAGATGAGTTGGTAAGCAAAAAGAAACCAAACGCATCCCATCCAGGAGAGTACAAAGGAAAGAACTGAACACAAGTGTGTTAGATACTTTCATTCAGCACAATTTGATTTAAGCAAAATCATCTTTAGCTCGTTAATGATGCCTCATGATATGGCAGCTTTCATGAACAATAAAGGTTTCTTTTCTAAATATTGTGCTTTTTTAATTCCCTTCTTATGAGATGTGTTCTGGGGCTAGCAGGTGGCTCTTGGGAGATGTCAGTTGTTCTGATCACAGTGGTGTGACACATTTAGGCCTGGTTACAATAAACCGTTTGAGGTGAGACCAGAAAGTGAGTTCCAGTGCTGGCTTAAAGCCTTGATTCCTTTCAATTCTGTGTTGAATATACACACTTTTGGCCAACTCCTGAAGACCTTATCTGGGGGGCATATTTTAATCCTTTTTTCTTGCTTCAGGGACAAATTATTAAGAGGCGTATTCAGGACTTTACCAACACAACAAATGGACATGATGGTGAGACTTTAGGATTTCTGAGGCAACAGTGAGTATCCTCATGCTTTACATCTGGTAGACAGCTCTTATTAAAGAGCTGCCAGAATTCCCTCAGGCTCCAGTCTCCTCCAGAAAATCAACAGGAGTTTTAGCACTGCTTTCATTAAAGCAGGCTCAGACACACAGGTGAAGCTCTTATTGATTTCATCGCAGTTGCTATTTTGCTCATAACATGCTCTAAGATCCGTATAGGACAGAAAGCCCTTTGGACATTGCCCGAGGCTTCAGGGTGCTGTAGAGAAATCTGATTTTTAGATGAAAGCTGTAAAATGAAACCTTCAAAAAAGACTCTCAGACCTCTGCCTTGCCTGAATTTTACATCTCTATATTCTCATTGCTTCTCTTCTAGTCTGTGAGCCCTGGAGATCACAGGGAGTTGGACTAGAAGACCTTTAGGGGTCCCTCTCAACCCAAACCATTCTATGATTCCATGATTCTACATGACCAGCACTCCAGTTGTCTTTGTATTACACCGGTATATATCTGAGATACCTTCACAAAGGTCAGCTGCATGGCAGTGAGTTTACCCTGGGGTGACCAAGAGGTGGACTTAGCTCTCTGGCTTCCTTTTCTTACCTGCCACCAGATAATGCACTTGGCAGCAGCTGATAAAAGACCACAGGCAAAGATGAGATCTACCTGACCTATACTGTTAACAAGTCCTTAGTTCATTAACACTGATATCATCTTTAGGTCTGACTTAAATATCTTAGATCTTTGTTCTTTCCCACAATCAGGAAATAGCAGGCAGAAGTACAGCTTAGGGGTTGTACTGCTGGAAAGCAGTTCCGTGGAGAAAGACCTTGGAGTGCTGGTAGACAGCAAGTTCTGCATGGGCAGCAATGTGCCCTTGTGGCCAAAAGGGCCAATGGCATCCTGGGGTACACCAGAAGTGTGTCCAGCAGGTCTAGGGAGGTTACTCTCTCACTCTGCTCTACCCTGGTGAGACCACACCTGCAATACTGTGTCCAGTTTCGGGCTTCCCAATTCAAGAGAGACAGGGACCTGCTGGAGAGAGTCCAATGGAGAGCCACGAGGATGATGAAGGGACTTGAACATCTCCCCTATGGAGAGAGACTGAGAGCCCTGGGGCTGTTTAGTCTGGAGAAGAGAAGGCTGAGAGGGGATCCTATCCGCATCTATAAATATCTGAGGGCTGGCTGTAAAGATGAATGTGCCAAGCTCTGTTTGGTGGTGTTCAGTGCTAGGACAAGGAAAAACGGCCATAGGCCAGAACACAGGAGGTTCCACCTCAACACAACGAGACACTTCTGTATAGTGAGGGTGCCAGAGCCCTGGAACAGGCTGCCCACAGAGGTTGTGGAGTGTCCTCTGAAGACTTTTCAAAACCCACCTGGATGTATTCGTGTGTGGCCTGCCCTAGATGAGGCTGCTTTGGCAGGTGGGTTGGACTGGATGATCTCTGGAGGTCCCTTCCAACCCCGAACAGTCTGGGGTTTGTTTTTTTTTTCTTACTGTTTTGGTTGTGTTTTTTTGTTTTTATTAAGCCTGCAGGAATATGTTTTGGATGCATGTTATGATACAAACAGTTGTCTGATCTAGGTTCCAGCACTCAAAACACAGAAGAGCTACATAATAGGTGGGAAAATGCCTTTTGAAAGGTCACTTGAAGTTTTCATTTTTCCTTTCTCTGCTGTAACAAATTGTTAGCATCTGGCTGTACTGTCGGGTTTGGGTTTTTTTGTTCTCTGAATAAATGGTCCTGTTACGGTTCTCTGTGTCAGTGAAGTTTTGCCTTCTGCCTGTATTTCAGTGACTTTAATTGCTCAAAAAGATGTTAAAATGAACTGACCAAATGGGCCTGCAAGACTGAGACTGATTAACAACTTGGCTTCTCACTCATTTCAAAACCCAGCCATGGCTACACTACCATAGAGCCTTTACACTGCACCTGGCTAAGCTGCTATAAAGGCACCAGAGCTTATCTTCCTAAAGAGACTTGAAGATGACATTGAGATATTTTAGGAAGATTTTTTTTTTTTTTAAACAGATTCAGAAGCTGATTTGTTACACCACATAGCAAGGGTGCAGCCTTCAGATGTCTGGTGGGGACTGGAAGCAGGATGTCTCCTGATCGCTAGAGAGGGGATATAAAGCAGCTCTTCTCCTTCAAAGACATCCTGCTCAATCCATTATCTCCTGCCCGTGTGCGGCAGTTCTAGTCTATCAAAATACAGTGATTGAATAAGGCTTTCATTTTCAAGAAATGAAGGCACTGATTTAATAAAAGCTTTGTACTGCACGATAGAACAGTTCCCTAAATGAACACTGAAATCCTAAAATACTGAAACTTCTCATGTCCCTGAGCTCAGTCTTTGGTTCTTCTTGCAGGCTGAGTTTGCTGAAGCAGTGCTTCAACTCTGTGTGTAAAAGTCACACTCTCCTGAGCACTCTGAGCACTAACTGGCACTTGTTATTTAAGTAACCTGCTTTTACCATTGCAAATGTCTGTCGTTAGAAACACAGATTAAGAACCCTTGACAATTTACTAATTTATGATCTCTTTAGAGTTGTATTTTAATATCTTTGGCAAGCCAGCCCGTGTTGATGTATTAGCCAAACATTCAAAATACAGACTTGAGAGCTTGAAAGCTGTGGGGTTTTTTTTGGTGTTTTTTTTTCTTTTTTTCCAACTTTCATCTGAACACTGAATATTTTTTGCCATATTTTAAATTTTAATGTTAAAAACCAGACTGGGTACCTGTGAACTGAACCCGTATGTTACATGCAAGTGCCCTTTTACTCATGACTCACTGCTTGCAACTCCTTGGCTTTGACTTCCTCTTGGATTAATTCCTGGCTAGGATTTGCCTGTGGTTTCCTGCTTTTCTCTCTTCTGTTTTTAGGTTTTTTGGGGGTTTTGTTGTTGTTGATTGGTTTAATTTTTTAAGAGCACTTTTTTTCTATATTCCAAACTAAGTCAGGTTGTTCTCATAGTCTCACTGGATAAACTGACAGGAATCTCCTCAGCATTGCCTTGGCTTGCATTGTTGGAAAACCATTTACCTGATCTATCTGCTCACCCTCCATTTTTTAATGGCTGTTTTCTGATTCTGTCAGATTTAATCCTAAATAATTTTTAAACACTCTTTGCATAATTTAACCCAGTTTACAAGATTTACTGGCATGGAATCACAGAATGTTGGGGGTTGGAAAGGATCTTGAGAAATCATCCAGTCCAATCCCCTGCAAGACCACCTCAAGCAGACCACATGGTAAAAACAGGGTGTGCTTGAAATAGGTCAGATTTCACTTTTTATTTTTCCCAGCTTTCAGAAACTCCAACCTTTTGCTAAATTATGTAGATCTCCAGTTTAGATGCAAATATTTCAGAACAAAACAAAAGTAAGCCGAAGTAAACGCCCTGAACAAATTGACAATTGCCCCAATCTAATAACTAGTTGGGGGACACCAGAGGCATATGTGTGGATCAGGCAACCTCTTTCCTGGGTAAATTTAAGCATTTCCCTCATTTTTCTTGTTTCCATATTTGTGTGTTTTCTCACCTTTGTAAAGGTGTTGGCAAAGGGATACTGTATTGTAGTCATACAACCTGCAGTAACAAAAAGTTTAGACTGAGTGAGCAGCACACAAGGGTGTGAAAGTTATGTTGTAGTGGGAACCAGAATGAATGTGATCACAGAGAGAGATTTGCATGAGCACAATCTGGAGAGCTCTGCTCCCAGCACACTGCCTGCAGCAGTCTCAGATCACAGGAGCAGTCTATAATACATCCAGGAACACTAATGAGACATTTTACAGCCTGATTCGGCCTCCATGATCCCAAAGTCCATTACAAGGCCATTACTTAAAATTCACTTGAGCCATCACTGGGACAGCCATACACACTGGAGGGCTGCTTTGCTCAGGGTGGGTGTAGTAAGGTATTTGAGGTTGTGCTCCTCCACTCCCTATGGTTCCCCAAGCTGGGATATTTGCTTTGGAAGAACCACAGTTACCACAAGGAGAATTCAGCCTCAAAACCACATCACCAGGTCCCTAGCATCCTGACTTTCTGTAACTCTTGAGGACACTGGTCCTCTGAAGTGCCTCAACAGAAGGGACAATTCCCACTTTTGTCCCCTGTCAGGCAGCAGTCTGTTTTCTCCTTCTGCAGCTCCTGGTACTGACAGCTGCTGACTGCACTCTATGACCATAACACGCTTGGTAGAAGGTGTTACTGCCATACCCCTACTGCAGAAGGACACCATAGTTTGTGTGAGATAGAAGCTGTGATGATGCAATAGGAGCACAAGCTCTTGTAAGCATTACTTCACCTCTGATCTATAGAATGGTTGGAATTGACCTCCAAAGGTCATCTAGTCTAACCCCCTCTGCAGTCAGCAGGGACTTCCTCCACTAGATCAGGCTTCTTGGGGCCTTGTCAAGCCTCACCTTGAATGGCTCCAGGGATGAGGCCTCAGCTACCTTCCTGGGCAACCTTTTATGGTGTTCCACCACCGTCATGGTGCAGAACTCGTTCCTAACATCCAATCTAAGTCTGCTTTTCTTTCATTTCAAACCATTGTCCCTCGTCATATCACTGCAGGCCTCTGTAAACAGTTCCTCCGCAGCCTTCTTGTAGACCCCTTCAGGTACTGGCAGGCTGCTATTAGATCCCCCTGCAGCCTTCTCCAGAATGAACAACTCCCAGCTTGCTCAGCCTGACCCCATAGCAGAGGTTCTGCAACTGCCTGATCATTTTTGTACCCCTCCTCTGGACCCACTCCATCAGGTCCATGTCCTTCCTGTGTTGAGGACTCTGGAGCTGGATGCAGTACTCCAGGTGAGCTCTCACCAAAGCAAAGCATAGGGGCAGAATCCCCTTTCTCCGTCTGCTGGCCAACCTGCTTTTGATTCAGCCCAGGATGCTATTGCCCTTCTAGGCTGCAAGCACACAGTGTTTTTGTTGGTAGCTTCCTTGACTGTAGTTTATTTTGTTGCTTTAGAAGGGCAGAGTCCAGAAGGAAGATAGTGGTTTCTCAGATAAAAGAGTTACCTTGTTGCAACAAAGTTCAGTCCCACTCCCACATAGACCCAATGTCACGAGATAGCACTAATTAAAAGCGATATCTTGCGGCGAAGGGGTCCTAGTGCCCTCCTCGACGGTTCTTTTAGGTTTCGGTCGGCAGAAATAGACGAACGCGTTGCTCAAACGCCAGGTGCAACAGTTTAACAATTAGAACTTGGGAAAACAGAGAGGTTACATGCAAAATAGCTCCCGACG
>VWZI01007547.1:40359-132257 GCA_013396835.1 Psilopogon haemacephalus
CCCGCCCCCTCAACTCCTACCGGACCTTGGACGGTAGGGGGAGGAGAGAGCCTGGGGGTTGGACCAATTCTAAGGTATATGTCACCCCATACCGGGACACCCAACCCTTCTGGAGCAAGACCCAAATACATGCAAATGTGGAGCCTTTTGTAACTCAACCAAATTTCCACATCTCTGGAGCTGGATCTGTTAAGGTTCAAAGCAGGAGGTGTTTAAATGATATAATAGAAGGGAAATGCAGATGAGAAGTCAGTGCCAAAGGAAGGGCATCATTAGGAACCAGTGGGGAAGCCAAGCTGAAAAGGCCAACAGCAGGCCTAGAGACGCAAGGGGTTTATTCTTTATTTATAAGATACCTTCAAGGAATGGACCCTGGGTTGTCTTCTCACTGTTACTAGCTGTAACTCTGAAAGGTTAGTGCATGAAGAACAAGGAGGGATAAATAAGAGTTCCTAGGAAAGAGATGCAGATGTTAACTTTAAAAGACATCTCTTATCCTCTCAGCACAGTATAGAATGGAAAACACTCTGAGTGCTCTAACAGTGTGCTTTGGTCTGGTGTCTGAAGGTAAAGATGCCCAAAAGGAGGGTAATAAGCACGAGGAGCCACCAGCTGTCTGCCATCCTGCTGTTAGATGTTTCTACTGGGCACCGTCACAAGGAACGTGGCTGATAGCTCTTTACTGGAGATCTATGGCCCATGTATGGGCTTCTCATTGGTACCACTCCCTCACCAAGGCACTACAGTGTACCCAGATGTTGATTCAGGACTTGTCTCTCAATGGTATGGATCTGGTTTCAAACTAATAATTTGAATACTTTAAGTCAGAACATCTCCTGCTGCTGCTGAGTCTAGATAAACCCAAATGTGCTTCTCTTCCTGCTGCAGTCCCCAGTGCAAACAAAAAGCTTTCTCAGGTTGAGATCATGCCACTCATGGAATTATTTAGAGAAAGACAGCTCCGCTACTTCAGCTCTGCTACTTCACAAGAGGAATGGAAACGTTAGGAAAAAGTTTTTTTTTTTTCTTTTTCTTTTGATGTAGAATATGCTGCCACTTTTTTGTTATTAAAATAGGAGCTAACTTTAAATAAATAAAATTTTGCCTGCAGGCTTCTGAAAACTAATGTTGTGTTTTGACAGTGTCATTTTTCTGATTCCTGAAAGCATTCTGTGAGTTAGCTCAGGACTTCATCATGATTTTTCTTCCATGCTTCATACACTGAATTATTTTTTCAGCTCTGGATTTTATTTGATTTCTCTCTCCCTCTCACACACACAGAACCACATCACCTTCCAACTTTCTTCTTTGACAGATGCTCCCCAAAGCTGTAATTTTTTTCTTCTTTTTAACGGGCGGGTGGATCAGGCCCATGAAGAAGAAGGGAAGGAGAGGGTGTAGGAAGGTGGAGGAGGCTACCACTGTTTTAATTGGAAAAAAATGGCTGAAAGGCATGAATCTACGAAAATAAAAATAAACTAAGGAAAAGCCACACAAGAACCCTGTAAGGGGGCAAGATTTTCTTTAGCAATGACTTTCTACCTTCAGTATGGAATTACTTTTTGAATAGGGCTTCTGGGTTGTGCCTCTTCTGGATTCAGGCTTTGCTCTAAAAGGATGGAAAGATGACACAGGATTTGGAGAAGAAACAGGCAGTGTGAGCTTGCAGCCTAGAAGGCAAATGTTGGCCTGGGCTGAATCAAAAGCAGCATGGCTAGCAGATGGAGAAAAGGGATTCTGCCCCTATGCTTTGCTTTGTTGAGAGCTCACCTGGAATACTGTGTACAGCTCTGGAGTCCTCAACACAGGAAGGACATGGACCTGATGGAGCAAGTCCAGAGGAGGCCATGAAAATGATCAGAGAGTTGGAGCACCTCTGCTATGGGGACAGGCTGTGGGAGCTGGGAGTTATTCAGCTTGGAGAAGAGAAGGCTCTGGGGAAACCTAATAGCAGCCTGCTGGTACCTGAAGGGGTCTACAAGAAGGCTGCAGAGGGACTGTTTGCAAAGGCCTGAAGTAATCTGATGAGGGCAATAGCTTCAAATGAGAGAGGAGAGCAGATTTAGATTGGATGTGCAAGTGCAAGTTCTGCACTATGAAGGTAGTGGAACACCATAAAAGGTTGCCCAGGGAGGTGGTTGAGGCCCCATCCCTGGAGATATCCAAGGTGAGGCTCAACAGGGCTCTGGGCAACCTGGTCTAGTGGAGGATGTCCCTGCTGACTGCAGAGGGGGTTGGACCCTGGCTTGCCCAGATTTGTTTTGCTCCTGTTTACATCCTGTGGTAAACACTTGGCTTGTGCCTGCCTAATGCAAGGCCTGTATTTTCCCAAATTTGGGTAAAGCAAGCCTATGGCTTCACCTAATATGGTCAAGCTCAGCTAACTGCCATTCTGATTGGCTATTCTGCATCCAAAGGCCCATTAGTCTCGGGCTACATGGGTAAAAAGAGATGAGCAGGTAACAACGAGCTCTGCCATTGTATTCATATTTGCTGCTTGCTTGCTGCTGCCTGCCGCTATTGCTCTCTGCTTCTGGCAGTGTTATGCCTCATTGCCTTATTGCATCCTGAACTGCCTGGAAACTGCCTGCATTGAGTTTTACCAGGAACCATCTCTAAATGCCTCCATGCAGTAGGCCTGCATAGCCAGCATAGCATTGTGCTGAGACTGCACATCGCAAGACCTTCCTACACCTGAAAGTCTCCCGCCAAGACGGGAAGTCCTGGAGGCACACAGATAGTCCACAGAAATCAGGACCAGGTCAGAGATTGTCTCCTTCTTTCCCCAGTAGCCTGTAAAACCTGGGAAGAATCAAAAGCCTTAGCAGCTAAGAAAACACTAACAGAACCCTCTGAAAGTGTTTAGGTACTGTCTGAAACAGTATCTAGCCCCAGGAGTCAGGAGATAATTTTTGTGAGTAAATATTACAGCCTCAGTAATTGCCTTCTGCCATAAACAGAAAGGAGTTTCCTTGAGTCCCTCTAGTGGGCAAACGGTATATTGACCACAAGAACCTTCTCTTCCAGTTCAATTGGGTTTAAATGTTTATATATTGCTAGTTACTTATTCTAGAATTAGTTTATCCTTTATGTAATGCTTTCTATGGCTGCTGCAAGAGAACCTGATTATTATTAAAATCACTGGTCAGGGTGGCAAGAGTTCTGAATATTGAAAATTTTAAAACAGTATTAAATTTGGGGAAAAAAAATCTCACATCAATTAATTACCCCTCTGTTACACCCTGAAGTGTTCAGGCAGTTGGACTAGACAGTTCCTGTGGGTCGTTTCCAACTGAAATATTCTGTTACATTCCCATTCTATTCTATTCTATTGCATTCTGTTCTATTGTGTTCTATTCTCTATTCTCTATTCTGTTCTGTTCTGTCTGTATCTCTCCATCTTATTTGAAAGGTCATGGCAGACTGGTGAAGTTCCTGCTGAGTGGAAAAGGGCAAACATAACACCTATTTTCAAGAAGGGAAAAAAGGATGACCCTGGGAACTACAGACCAGTCAATCTCACCTCTGTGCCTGGCAAGATCATGGAACAGATCCTCCTGAAGGCTCTGCTGCAGCAGATGGAAAACAAAGCAGAAGTGTCTGATGGTAACCAGCATGGCTTCACCAAGGGCAAATCATGCCTGACAAATTTGGTGGCTTTCTATGATGAAGTCACAGCAGCGATGGACAAGAGAAGGGCAACTGATGTCATCTACCTGGACCTGAGTAAGGCCTTTGNAGTGTAAGGTCCTGCACCTGTGTGGGCACAATCCCAAGCACATATCCAGGCTGGGTGGTGAATGGCTGGTGAGCAGCCCTGAGGAAAAGGGCCTGGGGGTCTGGGTGGATGAAAAGCTCAACATGAGCCAGCAGCGTGCGTGTGCAGCCCAGACAGCAACTGAGTCCTGGGCTGCAACAAGAACAATGTGGCCAGCAGGGCAAGGGAGGGGATTTCCCCCCTTTAATCTGCTCTTATCAGACTCCACCTGCAATACTGTGTGCAGTTCTGGAGCCCCCACCATAAGAAGGACGTGGAACTGTTGGAGAGAGTGCAGAGGAGGGCCACAAAGATGATCAGAGGGCTGCAGCAGCTTTCCTGAGAGGACAGGCTGAGAGAGTTGGGGCTTTTCAGCCTGGAGAAGAGAAGGCTTNACCCTCCCTGCTGTGCCCTGCTGTGCCCTGCTGTGCCCTGCCCTGCCTGCCCTGCCCTGCCCTGCCCTGCCTGCCAACCCTCCCTGCTGTGCCCTGCTGTGCCCTGCCCTGCCTGCCCTGCCTGCCAACCCTCCCTGCCTGCCGCTGCCGGTCCGGCCCCGCCTGCGCTGCCTGCGCCGCCGGCGTTGCGTGCTCCATTCTGCGGGCAATGCTGCCCCCGCCCGCTCCCGCCGCGCAACAGCAGCCCGGCGGCTGCGGTGAGGCGGGGCCGGGCCGGAGGCGCGTAGAAGCGGTGGAGGCGCACGGTGGTGCCTGGAGCTGCACAGGCAAGGCCCCGAAGCCAGCGTGAGGCTCCGAGGCTCGTTGTGCAGGGCTGGGGAAGGAGATGGAGCCTCGGTTGCCCCTTCTGGAGCAGTGGGCTGAAGGCTGCCGTGCAAAGCCGTAGCTCGGTATTTGTGACCAGCGACTGATGCTATCATCAACCACCGATTGCTGTGATCGGTGCATGAGTGTCACCTGCGGCAAACACACACACAAAATCTTACTGTACAGCCTTCTGCTCTGCAAACTAAGTTTGGTTTTTGTTTTGGTTTTTTTTTTTTTAAATTTTGTGTTCTTGATAACATTTTTTGTGTTACCTTTTTGGTCCTAGAGCTGTAATACAAGGATTAGGCTCCCAGCAAACATAAAGAGATCTAAGTACAATTTATCAAGCAGGAGGGTGGGAGAAAAAAGAGGTTGTGGCATAAACCATTGCCAAAAGGAGAGTCAAAACGTACTAAGAGAAGTCTGCTTTGTCCTATACTTCTTAAAACCCTTCTGTTGGTTGCTTTCTCACGCTGCAGCTTCTTCCATATGTTCCCTACACCCACTAACACACCCACCTACACACACTCACAATTTACCAACATACTTTAAGCCTTTGCTAAATTAAAATCCACACCACCATTCAAATAAAATAAAATAGACAGCTGTTTGCTTTCTACCAAAAGCAAAAACAACAACAAAAAAAAAAACCTTACATCTTCTGACTTGGCGCTTGCAAAGTATTTGAAAGAAACTGGCTGCTGGAGAGTCTTTTCTGGTGGCACCTTGTGACACTGCACAGGAGGCCCTGGACTGGGTCTAGGCACATGCCACTACACTTAGAACCACTCCTGCCCCTTCCCAGGGAGAAGGACTTAGAAGCTATGCAAACAATGGCAGATTGTCCTAGTGGTCACTGAGATTCCGGAACAGGCTTCATCAGTTGACTCTCCAGGCCTGATAAATAGAGCATTTAAAGCAACGCTGACAGGCAGGGCCCTGAAGAATCTCATCATAGGTATTGATTTGAAGGCCTCCCTTCCTGCTGGAGAAGTACAGCTCCGGGAAGTGAAGACACCAGGACTGTGGCTGGCACTTCCCCCACCCATGTTAGCCCCCAGGTTCAGGCTGAATTCCCAGTTCAAATTTGAGAGTGCTCGGTAGACAAATAAGCAGCAAGGAGGCAGAGCCTAGAAAATGCCTGCAACAGAGCATGCTGGAGATTTGGCTGGATGAGATCTCTGGAGGTCCCTTCCATCCCAGACCATTACACGATTCTGTTACTTTGAGTCCTATGCTGGCCTCCTTTCCTGCAGTTTATCAGCCATGAGACATTGCACTTCACTCTGATGATCAAAGGGGTTAAAAATAGACCAGCCACCTCAAGGTTTGTCACCAAGGTCACAATGGCTTAAATATTTTTTAAAATAGTTTTAAAAATAAATAGCACAATGCCTAAAGAGGCATAGAGGACCTGATTGCTCCTGCTCACTGCAAGGTGGCTGGACTAAATGGCCTTTAAAGGTCCCTTCCAACCCAGAGCTTTCTATAATTCTATGATGTTATAACTCACTGTGTCTCTTTGTTGTACCACTCCTTTCTGATTCAGCATTATGATACAGCTGTCCTGGCAGCTGTGGCAGGAGCTATTCTCTCTGACTTTGTTGGTCACAGCTGAGAGAGCAAGGCTGCTGCACCACACAGGAGGACAGCAGATAAAAGAACAGTAGACAACTTGTCATTGAGTAGAACCCAAAGACCTAGGGTACACGCCTGGTTTGTCTATAAAACACATTGTGAGACAGATTCTGAGAATGCGTTCCTTAAATTGGCTACTTCTCTTTACCAGGACTCAATTCCCTCACTCTCAGCTCAGGTGCATTCAGAAGTCACAGTCATGAATCCTCTCCTTATATCAGACATCTAAGACAGATTGGATCTTGCACAACGCCCAGCCCAAAGAAAGACACTGCTGTCTTCTCTGGTGCAATATAATTCAGGACAACCATCATACTGCAAAACTTAGAGGGATTTGTGGCAGTATTAACTGCTGGAATACTGTAATGTTTGATCAGGAATATGTTGAGTTTCTGGTTCTTCCTAGAAGCTTTAATTCCTCCATGCCACTTTGGGCACTCCTCACACAGAGGGCAGGCAAAGGGAGTTATATATGGGAAGGGTGCACTACGCTGTGAAATTAAAACAGCCACATCTTAAACTCAATGGCTTTACTTAGCCATTTTGTTCTCTTTTCCAGTGGTACCAGTTATATTGAAAATTTATGAGCAAAGAGCTCCACCACAGCAACTGTACTGGGACTGGCTGGGATTAACTGGGAGTTGCTTTCTTTATAGCAGTCCATATGGTGCTGCTTTTTTGGACTTGCAGCTTAAACAGTGCCGATAACACTCCAGTGTTTTGGCTACTGCTGAACAGTGCTTGCACAGCATCAAGGCTGTCTCAATTTTCCCTCACTCTGTACCCTCAGCAAGTAGGCTGGAGGTGGGCGAGAAGCTGGGAGGAGACATGGCCAGCACAGCTGACCTGAAGTGACCAAAGGGATGGTCCTTACCATATGGCACAGTGCTCAGCAATAAAAATGGAGGTAAAGGGCAAAGAGAGGCGAGATTGCCTTCCAAGGTGGCTATTGATTGGAGACTGGCTGGGCATCACTCTGCTTGTGGGACATGGTGAGTGGCTGCCTTATTTTTTTCACATGTTAAACTGTTTTTATCTTGAGCCGTGAATTTTCTCGCTTTTGTTCTTTCTATTCTCTCGCCCATCCCACTGGGGAGAGAGGGGAGAATGCACAGGCAGCTATGTGGGTGCTTGATTGCTGACCTGGGTCAACTTACCATAGCAACATAAAATCAGAAAATCAGTCAAATGTCTTGAAATTACTTAAATTGCTACTTTAAGAAATAGATTCTGGCATCCAGAAAAATCAAACAAGCTACAGTATCTCCAGATCCTTCAGCTGTCTTCTCAATTTAGTCCTATTACCCCTCTTAAAGCAGGCTGCCATGGAATGCAAGGGAACTTGTGCATTGCTCTGACTGCTTGAGGACCTGAGAGAAAGAAACTTACTACAGCAGGTCTTCTGGGATGGACATTAATCTGTGTTGTTTGCTGAAGCAGCCTTGGAACCTGGTGCCCCAGGCCACTTTACTTGGGACACAAGAAAAGTAGCTAGTCAAAACTAGTTGTAGGAAACTCCCTTCTTCAAGAGCAATGGCAGTAAGGGGTAAAAAGAAAAGAAAAATGAGGGAAAACTCCTAGCACTCCTTCCCTGTGTGTTGGGAAGCTGATTTTGCAGGCTCTGCAGGCTCAGGGCTCTGCAGGCTCAGAGCTCTGCTGTGTTCTCTTAATATTCTAATGAGCTGAGCAATTGACAGTCCCAGCTGAGCACTTGTTTTTGTCGCTGTTGCTAAGCAAAACAATGGCAAAAAAGCTCCTTTTTCATCTTCCAAATCTTAAATACAATAAAACCATTTGTTTTGTATCTGCATAAATTCATTTTACCTCCATGCCAGCTCAACCTACACACCTCACTTCACTCTTTCATGCTTCTTGTACACACTTGTTCAATCTCTCCAACATATCCCAGGATGTGTCCAGACTTGAATATCCTACAACATCCCCTATACCCTTCAGGACACACAAAGGTCATTCAGCTTTTCCTTTTCAGTTGGAGTCCAGCACAATCCATGGCAATATAGATAGATGCAGGTTCTCTATTCTCCAGGCTGGCTGAATCACAGAATTACAGAACTGTCACAGTCAGAAGTGACCTCAAAGATCACCCAGCTCCAGCCTCCCTGCCGTGGGCAAGGACACTTTCCACTAGATCAGGTTGCCCAGAGACACATCCAGCCTGGCCTTAAAAACCTCCAGGGATGAGGCTTCCACCACCTCCCTAGGCAACCTGTTCTGGCATCTCACCACTCTCATGGTGAAGAACTTCTTCCTAACATGCAGTCTGAATCTATCCACTTATAGTTTTTCTCCATTCCCCCCAGTCCTATCACTACTTGATATCCTAAAAAGTCCCTCACCAGCCTTCCTGTAGGTCCCCTTCAGATACTGGAAGGCCACAATAAAGTCTCCTCAGAGCCTTCTCTTCTCCAGACTTGCAAGCTCACAGAGTTTTAGAGTTTAGCCATGACTGTAGACCTAATGGACACTGAGAGATTTTTCCATTCTTTCTTTCTCTCCTTCTCTAGTTGGTTCCTGTTGTCCTGCCAAAATATACTTTCTCTTTCTTATCAAATAAAGAAAACTTTCTGACTCCCTTCTCTTTGCTATCAATTTATCAAATAACTTTAAAAAAATATTCTATTCTCCCTTTTCTTTCCCCTTCTCTCTTACATTTTCTTCATCCATCTGCCTATATTTTCCTTTGTCATATTTTTCACTCATGCATAAAGAAGCTCTGATCTCACATACAATTTATTAAGGTTTCATGCCATTTATCCAGCCTTGTTCTTCAGTGGCTTGCCTGCTCAGAGCCTGCCTTGTGACAGAGAAAAGGTTTCATCTAATGTGATACTAAAAAATTTTGCCTGTAATCTGAGTATGAAAATCCCTGCTTAAAATGTTTGTGAATAGTAACTAACTGTAGGATCTCACTTAGCATATTCCTGGCTCCACACTTTTATCTTTTCATTATATGTTTTTTATTACTCTAAGGTGCCCTTAGAAGCTATTGATAGGAAGTTCCCTCCACATCAAACATGAAACAATCCCTTCCTGACCAACTCTGGCCTCAGATCCTGAACCCTGACCTGTAAGACGCAGTCAGCAAGCATTTTGTGGGAGCACAGATGACACACATCCAGTTTGATTGGAGAGCCAGAGCAAAATAAGCAAGTGAAGGAGCGGGTCCAGAGGAGGGCCACAAAAATGGTTGGGGGGCCGGAACACCTCTGCTATGAGGACAGGCTGAGGGAGCTGGGGTTGTTCAACTTGGAGAAGAGAAGGCTGCAGAGAGACCTAATAGCAGCCTGCCAGTACCTGAAGGGGTCTGCAAGAAGGCTGCAGAGGGACTGTTTGCAAAGGCCTGGAGTAATAGGATGAATGACAGTGGCTTCAAACTAGAGAAGAACAGATTTAAATTGGATGTTAGGAACAAGTTCTGTACCATGAGGGTGGTGGAACACTGGAACAGGTTGCCCAGGGAGGCAATTGAGGCCCCATCCTTGGAGATATTCAAGGTGAGGTTTGACAAGGTTCTGAGCAACCTGATCTAGTGGAGGATGACCCTGCTTGCTGCAGGGAGGGTTGGATGAGATGACATCTGGATGTCCCTTCCAACCCAAACTATTCTATGATGCTATGATTATCAGACCTCCACAGGCTAATCCTAACAGGGGAGCCAGAGGATAAATCTCTACCCCTCAGTGAAACTCTCTGATGTGAGTGCTTTTATAGCAGATAATGACAAGATGCTAAAGGATGACCTATAACTAGGATAAAAGATTCAGTAGTATTGTGTGTTTATCTTTGATGGCTCATCCTTTGACTGTGGAGTTCACCATCACCACTGTGCTACTCCTAGGTTTTTAATACACTGAGGTTACTATAGAAACAGCACCAACACAAAAATCCCTCACAGCAGTAGTTTTGGTGTTTCAGTGTGGCAGTACTTCCAGTTCCAGCACAGGAGAACTGTGAGCACTTGTGAGTTCAGTCAATAAGCACTTTGAAGACAGGCGACTGAGCCTCAAAAATGTTTTCCTGTGTTCACTACAGTTACTTTTGTTGTCTGTCTGCTGGGCACAAACCTTGAGCAAGCTACAAAGCTCTTTTTTTTCAGCTTTTTCCTCTCTTCTCTGGGATCTGCACCTTTCAAGTGCAGTTAACCAGTTACAGAGAGGGAAAGGAATTTAATAAATCTCATAGACACACTCTAAAGGATTTCCATGCGTTCCTTTCCTATGTAAATGGTCTGTAACTGTTTCATGCATCAGGCCCATAGACTCTTGATTTCACACTTCCATCTTCCCTTCCCTGTAGAATTGCAATTTAAATGGTCTTGAAACATTTGAAGACAATTACAGGTTAGCTTTGCGTATCAGTGACCTACCAGCAACTCCCAGTAAAGCTCTGCCTTGTGTGCAGTGTTTGATCTGCAGCTGCCTGGTTTCAGGAAGGTAGGAGTGTTTCCACACTACTCTGGACTCCAGGCAGAGTCGGAAATAGGCTCAGAAGATTCCACAAAATAAGTACTATGTCCTTAGAGCTTCACACACTTCTAGGACACCATTGTGAATTACCAGGACTTTTGAGTTAAAGGAGGTTTAAAAATACTTTGGGTTGTGTGTGTTGTGTTTTCTTACATCAAGCCTCAACAGTAGTTTATTAGAAATTGTTTACCCTTTATTCCCAGAGGCAGAAATGGAGACTTACCACAGAATCGTAGAAGGTTAGGGACTGGAAGGGACCTCAAGAGACCATGCAGTCCAATCCCCTTGTCAGAGCAGGATCACCTAGACCAGATCACACAAGAATGCATCCAGGCAGGTCTTGAATATCTCCAGAGAGGAAGACTACACAGCCCCCTTGGGCAGTCTGATCCAGTGGTCTGTCACTTTCACAGGGAAAAATCTCTTTCTTATGTTTTCATGGAACTTCCCATGCCTCAGCTTCCACCCATTGCCCCTTGTGGCTGTCTTACAAAGAAGAAAGCTGTGTTGGGAGAGGGATTTCAATGAGTATACCACACTGTGCAAGAAGCCACTCAACACACACCTTGTCATTTCTACACTGCAGCAGGCCCATCAGACTTGAACTGCATGGGTTCTTAGAGGAAATGAGGGCTGCTTGAGAGCTTGTACTGACCATGTATGACCTGATCAAAAGTGGAGTAGAAAGGTACCAACCAGAAGAGACTTCTGCAGGGGCTGAAAAAGAGCCACGGAGGTCTGACAGGGTCTAACCATTTCACTAACTTTTGAGTCAACTGTGAAATATTTGGGACTAGATTCTATTCCTTCCCTCCAGCCTCTCCAACTTCCTCCCTCTGGAAAAGCACTTTAATATGTGGAATATAAATCAACAGTGCTTCAAAAGAATCGATGCGCATTTAAGAAAATATTGTTGCACAGCATGACTGGACAGTTTTATTCCACTTGAGATGGATTACAAAAAAATGGGAATTACTGTAATATCAGATGATGGAACAGCTCCAAACTCCCTCAGTCTTGTCTGGAGCAGACACAGCTTAGCTTCTATTGTTTTGCATAGTGACTACATATAAATACAATTCAATATTGCTAAATAATGAGTGTCAAATTTATCACATTGTAGAGTTTTGGTGGAACATGTAGGTCATGTAATTAATCTGACATTCAGAACGTTTTTACCACCAGTTACTTAAGGCAGTCCATGTGTGTTGCCTACCTGAATAAAACACAAAAATGAAGAGATGGAAACAGCTTTGTGAGTCCCACAGAGGTCAGTACAGGGACTGTTCAATATATTCATCAATTACTTGGATGAGTGCATGGAGTGCAATGTCAGCAAGTTTACTGATGACACAAAGCTAGGTGGAGTGGCTGACATCCCTCAGGCTCTGTTGCCATTCATTGAGACTTGGACAGGCTGGAGGGTTGGGCAGAGAGAAACTGGATGAAGTTCAACAAGGGCAAGGGTAGAGCCTTGCTCCTGGGAAAGAACTACTCAGGTATCACAATATAGGTTGGGGACAGACCTATTGGAAGGCAGTGAAGGGGAAAAGGATCTGGGGGTCCTAGTGGATGGGAGGTTGATTATGGCCCAGAAATGTGCTCTTGTGGCCAGGAGGGTCAATGCCATTCTGGGGTGTATTACAAGAACTATGGTTAGTAGGTAGAGAGAGGTTCTCCTTCCCCTCTACTGTGCCCTGGTGAGGCCGCATCTGGAGTACTGTGTCCAGTTCTGGGCCTTCAAGTTCAAGAAGGACCTCACAGAACTGCTGGAGAGAGTCCAAAGCAGAGCCACAAAGGAGATTAAGGGAATGGCAAATCTGTCTTATGATGAGAGCCTGAGGTAGCTGGGGCTCTTGAGCTTGCAGAGAGGAAGCCTGAGGAGTGACCTCATGCACATTTATAGACACATAAAGAGGATGGAGCTCTGCTGGGTGATGCCCAATGACAGGACAAGGGGCAATGGGTGGGAGTTGAGGCATAGGAAGTTCCATTGAAACATAAGAAAGAGTATTTTCACTGTGAGGGTGACAGAGCACTGGAACAGGCTGCCCAGAGGGGTTGTGGAGCCTTCCTCTCTGGAGACATTCAAAACCTGCCTGGATGTGTTTCTGTGTGATCTGGTATAGGTGATCCTGCTCTGCAGGGGAGTTGGACTGAATGAGCTTTTGAGGTCCCTTCCAACCCCTAACAATCTGTGATTCTGTGATTTATTCAAAGTCTCTGAAACTGTTTCTGCCAGTGTGTGTGCTGATAAATGTTATGTTAACAGGCCCTCTGTTTGTGTAACCTTCTCCTGAGGAGGGCTAAACCTGATTCAAGCAGGCTCACATGTTTAAAGTACAAGCATTAATATCTAGCTGAGATGAGAAATGAAGAGTTACAGGTGGCATGATCACTGGTCTAAGCCCTTGTCTTCATTAGGAAAAGTTTATTCACATCACCAAAAAACCTACTGATCTTTGAAATCTGGAAATTACATCCTGCATTGTGAGACCAACAACAAAGGGTAAACCTTGTAGAGTAAGTTTATTGGTTAGACTCAGTGATCCTGAGGATTTTTTCCAAACTGAATTTTTCTGTCATTCTGTGAACTTTACAGTAATTTGTCCAATAATATCTGGTCTCAATATTTTTTGTTAGATTTGCAGGTAGTTTTCTACACAGCAGCTTGTGCTTATAGGAATCAGAAGGCTTTCAGCCACAGATTAATATTTCTCCATCCTCACCACACACAACTGATATCCCTGGAAGCTATTTTCTAGACAATTTTTCTCTGTCAGTAAGGTTTGCAGGTCATTTTCTACACAGCAGCTTGTGCTTATAGGAGTCAGAAGGCTTTTCTCCACAGATTAATATTTCTCCATCCTCACCACACACAACCCATATCCCTGGAAGCTATTTTCTAGACAATTTTTCCCTGTCAGTAATGTTTCCAGGTAGTTTTCTACACAGCAGCTTGTGCTTATAGGAATCAGAAGGCTTTTTACTACAGATTCATACTTCCCCATCCTCACCACACACACACACAGAGACACACTCTCACACTCATATCCCTGGAAGCTATTTTCTAGATCATTTTTCCCTGTCAGCAATACAAATGTGATGAATCAGGTCTCAGTTATGATTCCAGTTACATCCTTGTTTTCCAGAGAGCATTTGGAATTGCTAAAGTAATTCAGTCTTAGATTATTGCCTTTTGGTCATGAGTATTTGTTATGCCCTGCCTGCATTTGATAGGCATCTGATTATCATGAAGAAAAAAAAAAAAAGGTGAATCCATATGACACAAAGGCTCATTTTTATCACTGTAGACAGAGTGAAAGTAAAATTCCCACTGCTAGACAGAGCCCACTAGATCAAGTAATCCTTGTGAGGTTATGCAAAGGTGGTTGTTCTTTTAAATCAAACATTATAGAAGAAACATTATTGCTGAGCATCAGTCACGGGAAAGCCAGGCTGTTAGAACATAATAAAATACTCAGTGAGAAGAGCTAACAGTCTGCTGTATCCCCAAGCTTTGATTCATCTGCAATTGCCAAAATCCACACATTAGGCTCCAGGAGGAGAGTGCTTTCTGAAGGAGGATTTAGAGATTAGGTTATCTAGAAGCCATCAGATTTCTTTTGGTTGAAGTGATAAAGCTGACAACCAAACAGTTTTAATTTTGGATGAGATGGTTCTGAGCAGTTACAGAAACCGAGGTTGCTGCAGCCCCTCTAACATCTCCCCTTCTGAATTACCTTTCATATAACATAGTGCCTGGTGTGTATAAACAAGATTAACCCTAAAAGACACTAATTCCAAAAGCTACATCTGCTGTTTATTCCTCAATTCGAATAACTGGGCATCCAAACACATAGGACAACTAAAGACTCAGCCCTGCAAGACCTGTATCACACATACAGATGCCCTTAGGTACTTTCCTGGACTTTCTAAAATACACCAGCTGACCAAGATGGTCAAGATAAATTTTTCAGAAGATACTGATAACTTTTGGTGAATTTATTACTTTCGGATTGGGCTGTGGGTCAGTAGCAGCCTCCATGACCTGAATAACTACTGACTGGTCACTGTTGTGCTCTGGAGTTCACATAACTGAAGGATCTGCAAAAAGAAGAACAGAAAATGTTTGTAACATTACCACTGAGGTCATGTTTTTATTGGATGCAGTAAATTGTCCCCAAAGTGCAAAGATTAAATCATCTTTCATTGTACTATGTTTAATCAGAAGATTGTGTTACATACAACTACACATTATCTAGCAACAGGACAAGGGAGAAAGGTTTGGAGATGTGGGAGAGTAGATTTAGGCTGGATCTTAGGAAGAAGTTGTTCAGTGCAAGGGTGGTGAGACTCTGGAACGGATTGTCCAGGGAAGTTGTAGGAAAATGGAATTTTAAAAAACCCAACAAAATATAGGGCAGCAGAAAGTGGGTAATGATAGGCATTAGAGTATTACAGGTAGGTGGTTAAGCAGCAAAGGCCAGCATAAAAATGTAAATTTATCAAGGTAACCTTTATGAGAATAAAATAATAATAAAATAAAGTAAAATATAATAAAATAAATAATATAAAATAAACCAAAATAAATTTATGTATATTATATAATGGAATTTCAAATCATAAAAACAGAGGTCTCTGTAATATACCAAATGAGGTTATCCTTGCTATTAGAATGTTCAATTCTGCAGAAATAAAAGTTAACAACTGATCAAATCAAATTAAAATACGAAATCCCCAGCATAGCCTTTCATCATGCTTTAAGGGCATGTAAAAAACATGTACTTAGATAACCAAGGGAAGCTGAGCAAATCTTCCTCTGCATGTGTCCTGGACAAGGATTTACCTCAGCCTTTTACAATATTCTTTTGAAGAGTTGTGAAACTAAAACTAAATTCAAATGTCTAATTACTTAGGGGTTCTACATCCAGAGAGCTGAATCAGATCATTAGTGAGAGCAAATCCAGTCCAGCATTCAGGAAATCTTTGAACTGCACATCCCATTTAAGTGTTTGCACTGCACATCCTATTTAAATGGCTGTTCTACACTTGTATGTAAAGTGTTCTTTACGTACAAGAAAGGGGCAGTAAAGCTCACCTTTTCTTGAAGCAATGCAAGGTATCTGCAGGAATCTACCTCATGGAAGGGATTTTCAAAGCATACTACTATAATCTTAAAATAGTCTTCTGTCACGGAATTAAATTTAATGGGCTGGAGCACCTCACCTATGAGGACAGGCTGAGAGAGTTGGGGCTGTTCAGTCTGGAGAAGAGAAAGCTCTGAGGAGACCTTATTGTGGCCTTCCAGTATCTGAGGGAGCCCTGTAAGAAATCTGGGGAGGGACTTTTCAGGGTGTCGAGTAGTGACAGGACTGGGGGGAATGGATCCAAGGTACAGGAGGGGAGGTTTAGATTAGATGAGAGTGGTGAGACACTGGAACAGGTTGCCCAGAGAGGTGGTGGAAGCCACATCCCTGAAAGTTTCTAAGGCCAGGCTGGATGTGGCTCTGGGCAATCTGATCTAGTGTGAGGCGTCCCTGCTCATGGCAGGAGAGTTAGAACTGGGTGATCTTTGAATTCCCTTCCAACATTGACAATTCTGTGATTCTAATAATTCTTAATCTCTATGTTAAAAGAAAGTCCACAGAAGTTACTCTCCTGTCTGTCTGAGTTTCACTGTTAACCTCAGCTGGACCAGGAGTTGATTTAAATGGATGCTAGGAAGCACTTCCTCATGGAAAGGGTAATTAGGCACTAGAACAGACTGCTCAAGAAGGTGGTGGAGTTGTCCCTGGAGGTGTTTAAGGAAGGACTGGATCTGGCTCTTATTGACATGGCCTAGTCCACGTGGTGGTGTTAGGTCATAGGGTGGACTTGATGATCTCAGAGGTCTGTTCCAGCCTCAATAATTCTGTGATTCAGGGTCCTTCTATATATTCAGTTGCTAACCCACTTTTATATGTAAATCACACAGAATCACAAATCAGTGATTTCTGTGACACCAAGGAGAAGAAGATGCCTATGATTTTGTTAGGTGGACAATCACGGTCTAAGCAGTTGTCAGTTCTCAAAGTTAAAAAAAAATAAAAACAAACCACTTCAAGAGCAGCAAAAGCCTTCACTTCATGGTCATTCTGCAAAATGGTACCCTTTATGAGGTTTGTTCTTTTTCTTTTCTATCTCCCCCCTGTTCTTAATAATTCAGTACCTTCTTTCTTTAATCAGATTATTAAAGGCAATGGACTGATGATTCATTTTGCTTTCTTTGCTCTTGCAATGATGTCCATTAATGAAGACTTGCTTTTCAGCACCATTGACTCACTTATCTAAATTATTTATTTGGTTGAGCAGTTCACTGTATCAAAGTTCTTTTGCTCAGTGTAGCCAGTGCTTATAGCTCAGATTATAGTATCATATTGATTTTCTCCTGGAAGATGTGCATGAAATGGATTGTGCTTTAAAGTGCCAAAAGTGGTAAATGCAGTGATGAAGAAGGTGTAGCTAAACATATAACAATAATTCTTCTTTCTGTAGCAATCTTTACATTTGTTCTCCTCTCCATTTGGAATGAGTAAAAGACTTTTGATAACATTAATGGTGCTGAAATTCCCATAAAGAAACCCATTTTTGCCTTAAGGTATGAAGTCAGATAGATACTTTTTGCCTTTTGCATTCAGTACAGACTATTGCTCCCCTGGACACTCCAAATCGGAAAATGGATTTGAATCCCTTCACCACCCAAGACCTATCCACTAAATCATCACCTCTTGAAGACTTCATGTAAAACTTCAGAGATAGGACATGTGTAAAGAACATTTATTTTACAGAAAATGCTAGAGCTGTTTCTCTTGTGCAGTGATTGCCCATTGCCTTGTTTGTCCTGACTCTAAGGAACCCCGGGGATATGTTGGTGTGGCTCAACTTCATTTTATCTCCCCTTTTTCTCTCCTACAACCATCCAGATTCTTCAGGTGCTTTCACAACTGGTCCTACTATCTTCAGTCTTTCATGTAATCTAATCAGCAGAAGTGCTTGCTCCTACTTGAATACTTGGGGGAAAAAAAGGCGGATAAATTTCCAGATACCCAAATTCCCTTCAATGTGCCCCACGTGGCATTTTGAAAGGTTATTTTCTTTGTTATGTCCAGATTAATGGATTTCTGGATATCACTGTTTCAAACTCTGCACCATGAGGGTGGTGGTACACTGGAATGGATTGTCCAAAGAGGTAGTTGAGGTCCCATCCCTGAAGATATTCAGTCAGGCTCAACAAGGCTGTGAGCAACCTGATCTACTGGAGAATGTCCCTGATGACTGCAGTGCTGTAACTTCTGGATCAGTGAAAGCTCCCTGGGTAAAATTCTAGGTGTTGCTTAGAGAGGATTCCTTCCCAGCTATTTCTTGCACAGTGACCTCCCCATAAACCCTACCTCGAGATGAGAGACTAGAGGTGACACTGCTCACCTGGACTCCTATATGTTTCAGCCAATAAAAATCAATCAATGTGAAAAGTAATACACTGAGGTACCCTAAAGTGCAGCCCCGTGCCCCTGCTCCAAGGGATTTGGCTGCCTGTTCTCAAATGCAGGCACGGTGCAGCTGCACAAGCTGGGTTCAGTCTGCTGACAAAAGTCTTGACTAAGAAATCACTTAAGAAGGGGAATGGCTGTACTCTCCTTGCTCAGAATCTGCTTTCAAGCCCCTGCCCTTGCTTTTGGTCGCTATCAAGGGTCTCTGCTCATGTACCCTACTGACCTAGTGCTGACCCACTAACTTGACTTTTCATCTTCAACCTGCCCCTATCTCACCACTACAGATTTGTCTGGCAACCCCTGACCTGTTGGCTGACCCTCATTACCATCATGAAACTCGTGCTGCTCCTCTTTGAAATCTGTGGGACTGGAGCTTTGTCAGTGCAAGCACCTGCCTTGGGTCACTCTTGGCTCCTGGTTCACTTTCCTTTAGACAGCTTCCTGCTCTTGTTGCTCCCTGGCATCTTTACATATAAGAAAACCAGCTGTAATGCACCCTCCCTGGCCTCAAAAAAATTAGAGGAAAAAATAGAAGATAAACACAGCAAGGGATAAAAACCCTTTGCAGGTCACCTTAGGCATTGCTTTTTGGCAGAAACCAATTTGAGTATTTATAGCCAAGCTAAAACCCATTGAAAGCAGAGGTCAGAATGGAAACACTGACCCTTAGCTACTGCAGGGCATGTGAGCTCCACCTCTGTCTAAGTACTTGTAAGCTGCTTGCAATAAAAAAACCTCTTAGTTTTAGCCCTCCAAGTGTCAGTCCTCTGTACTGGTTAATATTATCAAGGGAATCCTTGCCTGACAGAAAGTAATTTAGGATCCATTAAATATGATTACTTGGCCTTGAAAATGATGGATATTGAACAGAATTATAGGATCACTTTACAAAAGAAAGGTCTCTTTTACATCCTTTCTTGTGGGGCATTAAATAAAGCCCGAGAAAACTCCCAAGGGATTCCTGGCATTTATAGGTTACATTTATGAAAAGAAGGATTGATATTCATAATAAAAACTCTAAAAAAAAAAACAAAATTAACAGGGTGTTGTGGCAAACATGTGGACAGCTGTGACATGCCTAAAATGTGAGTGACACGTTCACCAACTGGTTCTCTTGCTTCAGCTATACCAGAGATATGAAAAGTGCCTTTAATTTCAGACTAATCTTTCATGTTCTTTATTGCAATATTAACCCCAAGTGGTCTCCTAGGTTTTCCATACTTCTCACTATATCTCCATTTTTAACTGTGTGCCAGAGGTTTTCAGATTTCTCAGGTCACTCTTTTCATCACATCCTTTATCAGCCATATGCCGAAAGTGAGTTTGTATAAAGGTCTGATATGTTTATGCTGCTTTAAATTAACTGAAGTTTAATCTTAAGTCTGTATTTTAGCTACAGACCAAGTCTGACTTCTTCATTACTGAAGGATCTGCCTTGAAGTTCTAACATACAGTGAGAACAGACAGTTTGATCTTACTCAAATTTCTCCCACCTGAATTTCTAATCAAAAATTATAAACTGAACGCAACTAACATATTTTTACTCCTTTTGCCATAGAATGGCATAGGTTGGAAGGGACCTCACCCATTCCAACCTCCCCTGCCATGCGCAGAGATGCCTCACAGCTATGGAGGCCTGGATTGCTCAAGGCCTCATCCAGCCTGGTCCTGAACACCCCCAGGGAGGAGGCATCCACAATCTCTCTGGGCAATCTATTCCAGAGTCTCACTGCCCTCATACTGAAGAATTTCTTCTTAAGACCCAGTCTAAACCTACTCTTCCTTAGCTTCAAACAATTCCCCCTTGTCCTGTCACTAGACACCCTTATGAAAAGTCCCTCTGCAGCCTTCCTGTAAGATCCTTTCAGGTATTGGAAATTTATGGGTGGCTCCCTCTGACAATAAATCCTTCTCTAGAATGCCATGAGAAAATAGAAAAATAGAATAAAGCAAACCAGAAGATCTACTTTTTCTTTGACCTTCCTTGTCTAACCCTGTTTCCACATTACAAGCTTCCCTAGAAAGCACAGTATCCTGAAATGAGCATCTTCCAGTCTCTGTAGAAAAGGGTTCACCATACAGACAGACATTACAGATACTTTATCTGAATCTTTCTCATTAACAAGGGGCAACGAGTGCAAATTGGAGCAGAGGAGGTTCCATGTGAACATAAGGAAAAAACTTTTCCCCTGTGAGGGTGAGATTGCCCTGGGGCAGGCTGCCCAGAGAGGTTGTGGAGTCTGCTTCACTGGAGACATTTAAAACCCAAGGACATTAAATCACCTCTCTGGCTTCTTAGGTCTGACTACATGCAGTGCACATCTCAAGCAGGTTTGACTGCTTCCAGAGGTAGCCTTTCTGCTCCTTCACATTATGTATGATCCTTTTTTACCTGTGTAAACATGGCACAATATTTTATGGGACTACAGTGCTTTAATTTATACTGACAACAGCTGCTACATAAATCTAGAGCTGGGCAGATTTCAGGAAACCTGATTCTACAGCAAAGTAGGTTAACTCTGAGCTGGGTTTTTTTCAGCTAGTAGAAAAGTGACACTCAGCAGCCTCATGCCTCAGGCACACATCACATACATACACATGGATTTAAATTCCAGTTTTGCCAAATTGAGGGCAGAGTTCTGCACTGGGATTTTCCACATCCCCTATGAATGCCTTAGCTATTTGTTTGTTTGGGAAGAAGAGCAATTTCACTTTCCTGTTTCAATCATGCTTGACATGAAACAACTTCACTAAGAACAACAGGATGTGTTAAAACTGAGAGCTAGGTCAAAAAAAATATAGTGAATGAGGGCCTTCTGATCAAAAGTTGGTTTCACCAAGCAGATCTTGACCAGTTCTACTTATGTGAGCTATTCACTAATTTTGGTAACTTTATAATATGTTAAAAAAAAAATTAAAACTAAGGATCTATATTGCTAATTAAATTGCCACAAAAGCACTTCCTAATAATAACACTGAAATTTTGCAATCCTTAGCTCATGAACTAATCACAGAATGTTAGGGGTTGGAAGAGACCTCTTGGGATCATCCAGTCCAACCCCCAAAGCAGGATCACCTAGGGTAGGTCGCATAGGAATGCATCCAGGTGGCTTTTGAAAGCCTACAGAGAAGGAGACTCAACAACCTCTCTGGGCAGCCTGTTCCAGTGCTCCAGCACCCTCACTGTAAAGAAGTGTTGAAGTGGAATCTCCTGCAGTACTCAATCTCTTGCCTTTTTAAAGGAATCTGTTTACATATTTGGGAATATTTAGCAAGATATGGAGAGTCTTTGTATTTATTTTTTCTTTTCAGTACATAACTGGAATCTTCTTGGAGATAATATCTGAAAAGTACTATCAGCCACTTGGCTGGTAGAAGGAGATGCAGTGGAAAAAAAAAAAAAATATATATATATATATCATAGAATGGCTTAAGTTGAAAGGCACCTTGAAGCAAGATCAAAGGAGGGCCACAAAGATCATTCAAGGGCTGGAACACCTCTTCTATGATGACAGGCTAAGGGAGTGCAGTTTTTCAGCCTAGAGAAGACTTAGCGGGACCTTAGAGCTGCCTTCCAGTACCTGAAAGGGCCAACGAGGCAGCTGCAGAGGCACTGTTTACAAAGGCCTGCAGTGACAGGACAAGGGGCAATGCTTTGGAATGAGAGGAGAGCAGACTTAGATTGGATGTTAGGACCAAGTTCTGTACCATGAGGATAGTGGAACACTGGAACAGGTTGCCCAGGGAGGCAGCTGAGGCCCCATCCCTGGATATATTCAATGTGAGGCTCAACAAGGCTCTAGTGGAGGATGTCCCTGCTGACTGCAGAAGGGGTTGGACTAGATGACCTTTGGAGGTCACTTCCAACCCAGACCGTTCTATGATTCTGTGATCTGAGCTCTATTCCTTTGCTTAATGGACTTCAAGAACTACAAATAGTAAGCTGACGACTGCGTAACATATGGTAAAAGGTTGACAATCTGTGGAAGGGCAGGAATGGGACCCTGGAAAATCAGTGAGTTTTAGCTTTCAAATGCAAGGAGTAGTAGACACCTGTGGGCTGACATTTAAGTGGAAAAGAGTTACACTCTGATGACAATTTTGGAGTAGTCAAGGAGGAACAACTATTTTTGTAACTCATGTTACAAAAATAAAGGTCATTTAAAGCTGAAGTCAGCACGGTGAGGCACTGTGAGATGGAAAATATCTTTTAGCTTAATATCCAATCCTACAGACCTTATGTGAGTAAAAATCTATCCTCAGAAGCCAAAAGTTTATTCTTCTCCAAGTTAATAATTTCGTGCTCCCTAAAATATTACTTTAGCTGACATATAACTATTTCTAATACTATGTGAGATTTAGCACCTGACTTTCAAAGTAGCTTTGTGAAGATTCTTGTACCTCCTTCCTTGACTACACAGGCCTCAGCAACAAACTGCTTCTGAAGACAAGAGCCTACACACTGTATGGCTAGAAAGTAGTTTTTAAAATGTAGCATTACAAGCCCCTAATATGAGCCTTAAACCTGACAGCAGACCAGCCAAGGCTGGAATGCACCTCTAGAAATTCTGTTGTCCAACTCTCTGCTCAAAAACAGTCAGCTGGAGCAGGCAGCTGGATCAAGCACAGGCCCAGCCAGGTACTGAGTGTCTCCAAGGACAGAGACTTTACAACCTCTCTGCTCAACCCCTTCTAGTGTTTTACCTTTGTCCAAGCAAAGAACGTTTGTTTTGTGGGATTTTTTCCCCGCCATGTTTAGGGCTGGAGCATCTCTCCTGTGAGGGCAGGCTGAGAGATTTGGAGTTGTTCAGTTTGGAGAAGAGAAGGAGACCTTATTGTAGCCTTCCAGTATCTGAAGGGAGCTACAAGAAAGCTGCAGAGGGACTTTTTAGGGTGTTGGGTAGTGGTAGGACTAGGGAGAATGGAGCAAAACTAGAAGTGAGTAGGTTCAGATTGGATGACAGGAAGAAGTTGTTCACTGTAAGGGTGGTGAGACACTGAAAAAGGTTGCCCAGAGAGGTGGCAGAAGCCTCGTCCCTGAAGGTTTTTAAGTCCAGGCTGGATGTGGCTCCGGGCAACCTAATATGGTGTGAGGTGTCCCTGCCCATGGCAAGGAGGTTGGAACTGAATTATCCCTGAGGCCCCTTCCAACCCTGACAATTCTGTGACATTTCTTACATTTCACTCTGTGCCTCTTGCTTCTTGTCCTTTCAGTGGACCAGGAATCTGGCTCCAGTTTCTTTACTCCCTCACATTATGTATTCATATACATTAAGACCATCGTAAGCCATTTCTTCCTGAGGCTAAGTAGTTCCAGCTCGCTCAGCTTCTCCTGATATAAAAGATGCTGCATAGTCATCTTAGTGGCTTTTTGCTGGATTCCTCTAATATGTCCATCTCTTGCTTATACTGTGGAGCCCAGCAGTGGACACAGAACTGAAAACATGCTACTTATCTCCAGTTCTGCTTTTGTTTATGTTCATTTTACTGGTTCCATGAAAGGAATTACTTTCCATTTTACTTAATTTAATTTTCAGCCGCACTCCTGCATACCTTGTCAAGATACTGCATAGTTTTATGTTTCAGCGCTGTAAGCAATGCTTCAGCACTCAGAGGCCACCTGGGCCAGCAAATGCCATTGAATGTGCAAAGTCAGGCACAAAAGCTTACCCATTATACACAGCATGTGCAATTTCATCTTGCATTTGATTTTCTCCCCTTCTAGATCATCAGAATTCCTTTTCAACTGAAACAAATGAATCTACAGGAAGGGGGTAAAGAGAAGGGGAACTTTCTATGGAGTATGTCAATCTGTAGATTAATTAATACATTGATTCCATTTGAGAGCCTTCATGTACCTGTCTTCCCACTGAGATACACACTGTGCAATCAGTGCTAATTTAAAAATCAATTGCTCTTCTGTAGTAATTAAATTTGTCCATTTAAACAGATATAATTGATAGAGCCTGCAACTAATTTCAAAGCAGTGACACTTGAGGGATTCTAGAGATTGAGAGCTGCGAGCCAGCAATTTCCGTGTTTTTGATCAACAAATGAGCATCTAAATAAACATCAATTTTAAAAAACTATGCCAGACATGAAATTTATCTTATAAAATAGTGTTACAGAAGGCAAAATATGTTGCTAAGCCAAGTAAAGTCAATTCCACTTAAAGGAAGTGACTTTACTTAGGTACTGGCTACATCTTAAAGGTATTGAAATACAATTCTTATATTTCACAGAACTTAAAGTGTTTCCTGTTAAACCTCATCCTATTATTTTTAAATGTGTTTTTTGATTGTTGTTTCTTTCTTTCTTTTTGTTGTTTGTTTGGGTTTTTTTATATGAGGGTCTAGCATTTTATAAGTCTGGCTGAATAAAGTTTGCCTTTCTCTAAAATGTCCTTAAAAGTTGCTTTTTAGTTTTAAGCACTCAGAAAGAATTTCTTACTTTTTGCTACGTATTCTGCTTAATCAAATAAAATAGAAAGCTTGCATATGGTAAATAAGTACTTCTGATACTCATTATATAATTACATCCCCTCAAGACATTTAATTTTTATTCTCCAGAGGGCTTTAAGATGGACTGTTTAGAGAGAGAGAAAAAAACAAAAAAAAAGCAGAAAATAGGACAAGAGGAAAAGGGAGAAACCTAAGACTCCATGAAATGCGTATTCACAGTTTTAACAGTCTTTGCAATTGAGTTCAGCCCTGAGGTGACATTAATTGACACATTAGCAAGTTATATACTGTGTTATGTGCCTATTTAGCCTGGAATTCAATAAAAATAACACCAGGGAAATCGCTGTAACACACCGCACATGCAGCATGTGTTTGAAGTAGGGAACACCTTAAAGAAGCAGACACTGACACTAATGATAACATGTTGCAACTAACCCACAAGACTGCCCCTGCAACTTCTGTAATTGAATTGCCAACTGTCAGTACACAGAGGCAGCTTTACTGTGCTCTAAGGCAAAATTTCAACGATTCCTAAACATTAAAGAGAATTTAAATTTATTTGAATCACAGAATGTTTGGGGTTGAAAGGGACCTTAATCGAGCCCAAACCCCCTGCCAAAGCAGGATGACCTAGGGCAGGTCACACAGGAATGTGTCCAGATGGGTTTGGAAAGTCTTCACAGCCTCTCTGTTCCAGAGCTCCTTCACGCTCACGATAAATAAGTGTCACTTCGTGTTGAGGTAGAACTTCCTGGGTTCTAGCTTTTACCTGTTGCTCTTTGTTCCAGCACTGGGCACCACCAGAAAGAGCCTGGTGCCCGCATCTTGACACCCACTCCTCAGATATTTATAGATGTTAGTAAGATCTGCTCTCATCCTTCTCTTCTCCAGACTAAGCAGCTCCAGGTCTCTCAGTCTTTCTTCACAGGAGAGATATTCAAGTCTCACATCTTTGTAGCATTCCTTTGGACTCTCTCCAGCAGGTCCCTGTTTCTCTTGAACTGGGGAGATTAACACTGGGGAGATTAATATTCCAGGTGTGGTGTCAGCAGGGCAGAGTAGACAGGTAGGAGAACCTCCCTAGACCTGCTGGCCAAACTTTTCTTGATGCATCCCAAGGTTTTGTTGGCCTCAAGGGCACATTGCTGTCCCATGCAGAACTTGCTGTCCACCAGGATTGCAAGGTCTTTCTCTGTGGAGCTGCTTCCAGCTTGACAACGCCTAACCTGTACTAGTGACTGCTACTTTCTGATTGTGGGAAAGAACAAGACTCAACTCTGAAATCAAGTCCAACACCCCTGCTAAGGGAGGTTTCTCTATGTCAGGTTGCAGAGGAACATGTCCAGGAAGGTTCTCAAAGTATCCAGGGAAGGAGACTCCACAACCCCTCTGGGGAACCTGTTCCAGTGCTCTATCATCCTCAGAAACAAACAAACAAACAAACAAAAAAGATTTTTCCTTATGTTTAGGTGGAACTTCTTGTGTTCTGCTTGTGCCCATTGCCCCTTGTCCTATCACTGGGCACCACTGGAAAAGACTAAAAAGTGCAGAAGACTGAGCAAGCTCGGTACTTCCTGACTATTGAGTGAAATATGAAGTCAAACAAATTGACTCCTGCACCCTCCAGAGATGGGCATGGTTAGGCACCCCCTATTCCTATCTACAGCTCTTGAATAACGTGGAAAGGTGCCAAGAAAAGAGCACAGCCCCATCAGAAAAGAGCCAAGCTTGCCTGACAAGAGCCACGAGCACAGCGTAAAAGCATGAGCTGTAGTACTGACCAAAGTCTCGTGATTCTATAAATAGTGATCCTAAAGTGAAGCCCACTGGAGCTTTGCTGGATCACAGTGGGCTTTGTCCCAGCATCTCTTCCTGGGTGGGGATGCCTCCCAGGCTTGACTCTGATCATCTGCTGACAAAGGGAAGATCATCTGCTTGTGATAAGCTGACAAAGGGAATCACTGTCCATCTGGAAAGACTGACAACAGGGCAGACCCTCTGCTGGCAATAAGCTGCAGAAGAGAGCATAAGAGTTTACAATTTCATAAAATCCTGAAGATCCCAGAGTGCCCAAATTTATTAAAACATGCAGAAGAACAACATCTCAGTCACAAGCTCTAAATTTAGCTTGCTCTCTCTGTTATTTGCTTTTACTTAGTGAGCTTTGCTAAATCCTGTGAATTATCATATTAAATATAACCAATTATTTTTGCTAATTAAGCATTGATGTTATTCTAAGTGACCACAACAGTGCTGATATACTTTAAGTGCTGCTACCTCAAGTACACATAAGAAGCACAACATTACATTAAAGTACCACACTGAAGTCCCGACACCCAAATCCTCTTAGGCATAAACTGCTGCCCAAGTCTAAGACTAGGGGTTGATCTAAACTTGTTCTCTGATGGAGAACAAAGGGGTCTGCTCTGAAACTCAGGACCAAATGGAAGGATTTCCTTTACCTTTTTCTCTCCCAATCTCTCCAATATGCTTATTCATAAACTGTTGGCTGTCTAAGCTTGGATCTAGCCACACCTAGGCTCCTCTGTGAGGAGTTTAGAGAGCAGGGAAGTTTATTCTGAAAACCTAATAATTCAACCATTGCCCTTCTATTCCCAATTCTCATGAAAATCACCCTAGCCCAACTCCAAGTTGTCTTCTGATATATATATATATATATATATATATTCACATAAGTATTTTAATTCAATCAGTTGAATCCATTCTCTTTGCAGTAATTAATGTAGTGACCTTCCCCGCAAAGTGAACCTTTATTAACCTTTGTTGATTTTTGCTCTATAAAATTAATTTAAGCTTTGTCCAATTTTTAATCTACCTCGACAAACCTTAACGTTGCCTTTTTAATGAGTGAGGTGTAATTCACTCATTCCTCAGCAAGCAGAGTCAAACTAGAATTCTGCAACAAGTGATTTAAAGGATTTAAAGGGGAATCACTCAAAATCCCCATGACAAGCTATCACTAGAGCCAGAGCTGTTTAAGCTCTTGAGTACTAAGCCAGATGACAATCATGTAAATTGTTTCAGTGTGCTCTTGTTTTACTTGTCTATACTCTTGGGCTGCGGCCAGGGACCTTTCAAAGCAGGGAGGAGATTGCCTCTGTGCCTTCCTTCAATCTCCATTCAGTCATGCCTGGCTCATTTAATACTCAGAAATTGCTCCTTTAAGAGATGCTGATTTACACAAGATGCATCTGAGGTGCAAAGAAAATAATCTCTTGATTAAAAGTTAGGTAAACTTCAAGATTTCTCTATATGTTCCATTTTCCTGTAGGTCTGACATTTTTTTTGTGCACAAAACAAACTGTGCTTAATAGAAATCAGCTGAATGGAGGAATTACAAACTGTAAATGTGAAATTACATGGCTTTGAGAGAGCTGCTCAATATTGTAAATTACATTTCCTCCCCCCTTCCCCGATTGCTGTCAGTTTGATTCTCCCCCTCTGCTCTGCTCTTGTGAGACCCAACGTGGAGTACTGTGTCCAGAAATTTCTTTGCTGTGAGGGTGCTGGAGCCCTGGAGCAGGCTGTCCAGATAGGTTGTGGAATCTCCTGCTTTGGAGAGATTCAAACCCACCTGGACATCATGATTCTGGGATCACAAGATGTGGGAGGAAAGTGTAAGTGAATGATTGAAAACAGTTTAGAGTTAAAATAAATCCACTTTCCACTCATAGGAAGTCTTGCATTGTTGCTATGATATTGCAGCATTATCTCTTACAAACCCCTCATTCTTTATTTTTGCCATCACAAAAGCAAATAATCAATTGCCTGAGTTTGTGTTTTCTAGAAAAGCATACTGAATTAATTCACCTGTTTTGTTACAATTGGACTAAGGCTGCACTGAGCATTTTTGGACTACACTCTAACTCCACAAACTATAAAAGCAGATCTTCAGCTGGGATCTGGAACAGGCTGCTCAGGGTGGGTTTGGGGTCTCCCTCTCTGAAGATAGTCAAGACCTACCTGGATGTATTCCTGTGTGCTCTGGTGTAGGTGATCCTACTCTGGTATGGGGGTTGGACTGGGTGATCTTGCAAGGTCACTTTCAGCCCCTAACACTCTGTGATTCTGTGATCTATTGCTGCAGCTTCATTAAAATCCAAAGACCTGCAACAATCTGTATCTGTGGATCTGCTACATTAGTTTCTTACTCAGCTGTTTGTATTCTCACTCAGACCAAGCCAGAGTTTTCATCGATAACAGACTGCTACTACTGGTTATACTTTAAAGTAAAAAAATAGTGTTTCCAAGCTTTCAGCTGTAGGCTGTCCCAATCTCCATTTTAACTCCAAGACTCGGCTGTCTTACCATCATTTATTAACCTCATTGAATGTTTCTGAAGTAGTCATGCTCTTGAGCGTTTAAGCTTAACTGCAATTTTTGTTCTGTGAAGTGTGGCTTACGTGTTGCAAACTGTGACAGATACTCTTTACAATCAGTGCTGATGAGAGTGATTTGATTTGTAATCCTGCTAAATGAAGAAGCAGTGATTGTTCAGCAGGTACTTCCAGATATCAAACATATCTCAAGGACACTTCTGCAGAGATATAAGGGTCTACAAAATTTTCCTATACATAGGCCTGTAAATGCTGCCACTAATGTACCTCTGTTGTCCTTTCAGGGCAATAAGGCCTCCCTTCATCCTCCTCTTTTTCACACTAAACAGCCCCAGCTCCTTCAGCTGCTCTCCAGCAGACTCATCCTCTAGGCCCTTCCCCAGCTTCGTCGCCCTTCTTTGCAGCTGCTCCAGCCCCTCACTGCCTTTCTTGCATTGCCGTGTCCAGAACTGAACACGGAGGGTGAACCTCTGCCAAGATGTTACTTTTGCATGCATTTTTTTTTAGACTTCCGGGATCAAGGTGTCCTTCCCCTCTCCCTTCCAGGGACACTTGCCAGCGTTTTAGGCAGCTGGGTTTGGCCTTATGGCACATTTACGGCACAACCGGGTAACTCCATCACCGTGCTTTAGCTGCCAACCCTGCAGCCACCGAGAATCTCTTTTTCGCTTTCAGGATGCCGAAGAAGAGGACGCATCTTTTCTGTAGGGAATAGCGAGTCACCAGCGACCCTTCAAGAGCAGCAGCGCCCGAGGACGTTTTCTGCCCGGACAAGAATGAAAGGCCGGGAGCGCCGGCCCTGCGCCCCGGAGCGGCGGAAGAAGGGCAGGATTGTGAGGGGGAACGGAAAGCTCCGGCCCGGGTTTCCCGGCGTCCCGGTGCCATCCGGGTGGGAAGAATTTAAGCGGCAGCAATCCCGGGAGGAGAGAGGGAACGTAGACGTGTGGTAGTTGTTTTTTCAGGTCGTTTCCTTTTTCGTCCTCGGGCCCCACTTGTCGACCTTCTCTTGCGGACTCCGCGGCGGCCTCGGGCCGCTGGGCTAGTGGCGGCCGCGGCGCTGCCGGTCGCTGCTGCCGCGCGTCAGGGCAGAGCCTCTGAGCATCGTCGGGCGCGGGTGCGACTGCCGGGGGGTGCCGGTGCCCGTCCCGCTGGCGGCCAGGGCTTGCTCGGCGTGCTGCAGGAGCCGCGGCCTCAGCCGGCAGGGAGCCCTCTTACCGCAGAGGGGAAGCGCCCGCCCTGTGTGTCGTTCGCGGCCTGCTTGCTGTAAGAGCTGCCTCGCTGATTGCTGTTAAGTTTTGAACTGCATTTGAGTGTCCTGCTGGGGATGTGTGGGGAGGGTGGTGTTTGTATCAGGGGCTCGAGTCCTGGCCCCTTCATCAGAACTTGGGATTGTTCTTAGACCAGCCCTGCTTCACCGGTGTATGATGTTTTGCTTGGGAAACGTCTGGTAAAATAAATGGAAAATGGCGAGGGGTTAGCATTGGGTAGCTGGTGTCGATTTCTATATTGGCTTGGAGGTAAAGGTTACATTTCTGGTGTCGTTTTTGCCTCTATTGCAGCAATCTAAGCCTTTCCCTGGGGAAAGCTGGTGAGGAAATGCAGCCTGCAATGCATTTGTCTCATTGCTCAGATTCCTCTCTCTGTTGCATGCTATACATTTCACAAATCAGCAGCTGTATTTTTTTTCATCTGGCCTGGTCTGTAGTTAATGCTGCAAGAAGCACCTTTAAGTTTCCTCACACGTTTATTATTATAACTAATTTTCTTGTCATTATGTCTGGGAAACTATAAGCATTAGCACGTCTCAAAGATCTGAGGATACATGAAGAATAATGTGGAAGAATTCTTCAGTGGCAAGTTGGGAAATATATTGATTTTTTTTTTTTTTTTTAAGTGGCTGCTTTGAAATTATCTTAATAGGCCATGGGAAAACAAGCCAGAATATTGATCATGTGTAAGGTCAGCTATATGGGTGTGGAAATTGGAGAGAGAATTGTACAAGCATTTCTTTGGAGACTTCCAGTGTTGGAAGTCGAGCTCTCTCCCCACACAAGTTATTTGTAAGCTCATTAAGAAAAACTTTGCAGCTGTAAAGACAGAAATGTACTTGAATTGTCTGTGCTATGATTTGAAGCGATTTCTAGCCAACTATAAAGGGCTCGAGGAACAACTTACTCTATTTTCTTCAGAGCTGACTCTTGTGGTTTGGTATGGTATCTCACTTTTTATTTAATCAGGTCTTCTAATTTTAATTTAATTTGTAGTTACTTCAGTTTCTTCCTGTATTATGCATTTAAGCTCTGATCGTTCTTGTTTCTCCTCTTTTCTCTGAATTCATTCAAATTATCTCATGGACTTGATTCAATTTAAAACTGGCTAGAGTATTCAAGATGAGTTTTAAACATTAGGGAGTAGTACGGGAGATTGATGTGCTAGTAAAGCTTTGTATGTGTTTGTGCATCCTAGTATGGATGGCATGCCATTGGCATATTCCACTTCTGTTCCAGTTCAGATTCCAGGTCTTTTTTTGTATAACAGTAACCTAATAGTTTATTCTCCTTCCAACTGATTGTTTTTTACATTGACGATCTTGCATTTATTATTAAAACGTCATTTCTGTTTTTCTTTAATGTTTCTTTAAAAACAAAACAAAAAACCCAACCACCTCACCTGTTGTGACTGTTAATTCTAATCTTTAATAGTTCTCTCCCATCAAACTTTCATTTTTGTCACAACTTGTTGCCATCTGTAATATTAAGTGTAACCTTAATCTTTTATACTAGACTTAGGAGGGTTCTTTGTGGACCTTCAATGGCCTACAGTACTTCTTCATTCTGTTTCTGAGGGACCTTGTAGCCAAATGAGCATCAATTTAGTATTAAATTTGACCAATGCCACAAACAAAATCCCTTTCTCAGAGGGAAGTACCTTTTCTGACTCTAATTAGGAAAAGTCTGTATACTTCCAAGGCTGGCAGGAGGCAATATTCCAAAGCTCATCTTGTGCTCTTTGATCCTGAGCAGTAGTGTTCATTCCTTAGATGTGCAAGGCACAGAGCTCCCCAAAATAGATGTGGAGAAGTCTGCCTTTAGTAAATAGGATTTGAAAATATATTTGGGCCATTCAGTAATGCCCATCTTAGCACTTTTCTCTTTCCTCTGCATATCTGAAGTTTACCTCATGTGAGTCTTTAGTCTTTTCACAGGGCAAAAAGACCTCACTCTGATTTTGACATCTTGTACTACAGAGCATTTTTCCCATTCACCAAATAGAATTAAAAAAAAAAAAAAAAAAAAAAAAACCAAAAAACAAAACCCAACAAACCACTGCCAGATAGTCTAAATGCTCTCATTTTTTAGAAGCTTGNCAGCTGTCTCTTCCTTTTGGCTTTTTTTTTTTTTTTTTTCCCCCTTTACCTGTCACTAGACTGCTTGAGTGTTTTCCCAATGTGTAAATTAGATCTGTGTGACAGTATGCTAACTAAAATTCTTCAGTTTTTACAGCTCTTTCTCAGGAGGTTTTCCTTCCCTGCTAATGGAGGCTGCCTTGAGATGCACAATAACTTTCAGTGGAGCAGAGAAGATTTTCTCATTTTCTCAGCCAACCTGTCTGGATCTTCACAATAGTACAAACTATAAAGCATTTGGTGTCACACGCTTAGTCTCTTTCATCTCCTAGCTTTCACCTGATGTGACAACAGCTGTGAGAAAAAGGGGTCTCCTAAGAGTGGTGTTTTCTTGCATCTTCAAAAGAAAACCAAAACCAAGTCACTGTTAAAATTCTATGGGAAAAGACAATGGGAAGGAAAAAGCTGACTTTCTCAACTGCTTCAGAGGATTGAAAAATCCCATTTGAACTATTTCAGTGAGATTAGCTAACTCCTCACTCCTCTAGTGACACCTGCAGCATCCAGATGTTATTTAATAAGGCCCACAATAGAAACCTACTTGATAGAGGTAGAATGCCCCTACCGGGTGATCAGATTTCTTCCCATAGAGCTTAAGAAAAACAATTGGTTCAGTGAATATTTTCAGACTTCTGTGCAGGTGTCTTGAATCTTGTAACTTGCTTTACATTGTGGTAGAGTTTTATTCTTTGCAGTTGCTTTGAATGGACTTTTTAGATGCTTCTGAATATATTTAAACTAGGGAAGCTCCCTTTTTTTGAAGGAACAGGGCATTTGGAGACAATGAATAAATGTTTGTTTGGTTGGTTGTTTTTTTTTTTTTGTTATTCTGGTAGGCAGAATACACAACTTGTGGTATCAAAATATCACAAATCATAATAGAAGTGTCTTGTGTATCTCAAAGATATTGCAGGTCCTAACAATTATGCTGTTGCTTTTCTCTTTTATAAAGGGATAGAGGTAATGCCATAGAGGTATTTCTGTTGTTTGTACTACTCTCGTGGCCTGGAATACTTAATTCGTTTTAGTAACTGCAGTTTACCACTTGAAATTAATTCAGAGACAATTAAAAAGACCAGTTGGTTCTCTCTTGATTTTTTTTTTTTTTGTGTGTGTGGGTTTTGTTGGGGTTTTGTTTTGTTTTTTCAGTGGGCCTAAAAGCTATACATAGAAAAAACTTTTTTTTTTAAACTAGTTTCCTAGAAAAAGAGGAAATTTTCCGTGCTTAAATCTGTGACAGAGAACAGTTAGTTATTGTCAAGGTTCACAAGGGGGAAGGACAGTGAAAATAACTGCTGTAAAGAAAGGATTAAGTGAGAGCAGCAAAAAGCTTCATGAGCAGGTGATGCACTGGAGCATGAGCCCTGTTGAGGAGCCTCTTGTAGAAGAAGTTAAGACCACTTTGGAGGCCATCTAGACGTGAGTTGGCCTCACAGTGGATAGCCTGGGTGAAATGGTTGCTTTGGGTGCCTTCTAGCTGTTCATGTGAGTGTTTTAGTAACATTTCATGCACTCAGGTACTTCTGAAGTTATTGGTACTTGTTTTTAAGTCATGGCTTAGCTTAGACAGGTGTGTTCTGTCTGTTAAAAATTAAAGCAAAATAAAACTATTTCATCACAATGGAGTCTAAACGAAAGTCTTGAATTACACTAATGGCCTTTATGATACCTAAACATGCATATACTCTTAAGTTATCATAACTGGTACTCTTTCTGGCTCTGTGGTGAGAATGAGCACAGGCTATGGTCGCTTTCTCATTGTGGGGTTCCTCCTTGTTCTGCTCATAGTTTATGGTTAGAGTATTGTTCTTGTTCACTGGTTCTGACATTTGCCATTTGTAAGAGTCGTGTTACTGGATACAGTTGATAGGCTGCAGAAATGTGAGTAGTAATGTTAACAATTCATTGAAACAAAGGATTTTTTTTTACTTCTAGCTAATGCTGCACTCAGTTTTTATTTCTGAAGCCCAGGAATCCCTCATTCTTATTTTTCTCTCATTTTCATAAAGGCTATGTCTAGGAGTTAGAATTACTGCTGTAGGAGAGAAATTTATTACATTAAGTTCTTGTGGGTTTTGTGGTTTGGGGTTTTTTGTTGTTTTGTTTTTTTTTTAATATGCTTTTTTTTGTAAGTGGTGTAGTGTAGCTGAACTGTCTTATTTGGAAATACAGCTGCATTTACAGCACAGCACAGAAACTTGTTTCTTCTGGGAATTAGTCCAGTTTTTCCCTGTCTTGTAACATAATGATTAATTATTCTGTTTTAAAGAAAGTGTGTTAAGCTAAATTAAATCAGGAGTATTCACATCTAGATGCTTTTGGTCTCTTTCACAGAAAACAAGAGACAAACTTAGGCAATTTTGCATTAATATAGACTAAAATACTACTTTCTTTTTTTATTTTTTTTCTTATTGTAGGTGTCTGTGGGATTTAAGAATATTTCTTCTAAGAAAATTCCCTGCTTCTACAGCCTTCCACCTTAGCATGCAATTGATGATTTCGCTTGAGATACTTGTCTGAAGAACCTAAGACTAGGCAAGCTGTAATTGCTCCTTTAAAAATGTTCAAAGTTCAGCAGTGTGTAACAGCTGATAGAATACCCAAGAAAAAGCCATATATTTGTGACATCTGCTATAAACAGTTTGAAACTCCATCCAAATTAGCTAGGCATTTTCTGATTCATACTGGTCAAAAGCCATTTGAATGTCACATATGCCATAAAACATTTAGGCAGTTAGTCCACCTGGAAAGGCATCAGTTAACTCATAATCTGCCTTTTAAGTGTATTGTTTGTTACAGAAACTTCAAAAACTTAATCACTTTATTAAAGCATCAGCAGCTTCACAATGAGAACTGTCAGAATGATACCAAGCAAGCAGAAAGCTCTGTGAAGTCTGAGCAAGACAGAGTCACCTCTGGCGTATTTCAGTGTTCTATGTGCTGGAAATCTTTCACAACTGAAGAGAGGTGGATGCTGCATCAGTGTCTGAAAGGAGATCATCTACATGGTGCCAGAAGGAGAAAGAAAACTCATGCTTGTGAATCATGTAAGAAGACATTTCCATCAAGATCTAAGCTAGCAAGACACTTCCTTATTCACACTGGCCAGAAACCTTATAAGTGCTCTCTGTGTGGTAAATGTTTTAGACAGTCAACGCACCTGAAAATCCATCAGCTCACACACACAGAAGAAAGACCTTTTCAGTGCTGCTTTTGCCAGAAAGGGTTTAAAATACAGAGCAAACTCATAAAGCACAAACAGCTCCACACCAGAAATAAGACTTTCCCCAGTATTGTACACAGAGCAAAGAGTCTTAAATATCCCAGACCACACAGCCTGGTGGAAGGAAAGAGAAGTAGTTTTGAGACTGCTGATGCTTGTGAGCTGCAGGAAAATGACCCACATGATGTTCACACAATTTACGTTGTACCCTTTCAGTGCCCAACGTGCGAGCAGTGTTTTGAAACTGAGCAGGTTCTAAATCTGCATAAATGTTATCTGAAGGATGGCAAAAGTTCAAGCAGTGGCACAACAGTGTGTGGCCAAACGGGCAGCATGAAAAATAAGGTTCTAATGAAGCTGAAGCATACTGGAGGAAAGGCAACAGATTTTTCTCTGTCTGGCAGAAGAAATATAAAATCAAGTCACTTTAGAAGTCCTGACCTGGTTGCAGTTAAAGATCAACGTTCTGAGCAGCATTCTTCCACTAAACCTTTCAAGGATTGCTGTAGCAAGCTTGACATGTGCAAGGCACTTAGTAATCGGATGAAGCGGATGTTTGCTGTGCCACTGTCTTGGCAAGAGCAGCCACAACCTCCCAACTTTGGGCTTCATTTAAAAGGTATGATCACTGGGGAAGGCATGTTAGACATCCACGAGTCGCTGGATAATAAAGATGATGTTTTTTATGGTTCATCAGGTGATAGTTTCTTTGATAATCCAGAGGTACTTCACTGTGTGTTTTCAGCTTCTGCTAAAAATAGGCATAGCAGGCACAAAGTGTGTAAATGTGACAGATGTGAAAAGATCTTTCCCTCTTCATCCAAACTTCAAAGGCATTATCTTACACACACAGGACAGAGGCCCTTTGGCTGTAATGTTTGTGGAAAGACATTTAGACAGTCAGCTCACTTGAAAAGACATCAGCTCACCCATACTGAAAAGAGACCCTATAAAAGCCCAGTTTGCCGGGTAGAATTTGAAAATGTGAATAAACCTTTAAATCAGCAGGGGGACAACATTGAATTTAAACCTCCTCCATCTCCTCAAGCACCTTCACAACCATCCAGCTTTCAAGAATTTGAGCTGATTCAGTCAAACGAAGCAGCTGAAATCAAAGTTGAAATCAAGTCAGAGGACTTTATGCTTGACACCAGCAATAGAGAGACACAGCCATACTTGTGTGGTAAACTGGTGGAAAAGGAGCAAAGCCATTCCAGCTATTTGCATGATTTTTCTAAAGATACTAAAAAAAGTAACACTGGTAAGAAATTCCACCCATGCAGCATCTGCTACAAAGCTTTTAAAACACCTTCTAAGCTTGAAAGACACTTCCTAATGCATGCTGGACAGAAGCCATTTGTATGCCTAGTGTGTGGTAAAAATTTCAGGCAGGCCCCACATTTGAAAAGACATCACCTTATTCACTCCAGAGAGAGCTTAAAGCTGAGCTCCACTGAGCAACAACCAGAGAATATATTGGCTTTATCAAAAGTGGATAATGTTCTATGAAATGAGATATTAACTTTTTTTGTTGCAGAATTATTAAAAGGCTTATTTTAGAATGGACAATGGAGTGAAGGGAATTATCTCTTCCTGTTGTGGAGATGACCTCATGAACAGTTTATTTGCTGTCTTCAGAACTAACTGAATGTGAGATGTGTAAAACAACAACAAAAACAAGGCAACAAAAAATCCACTTTGCATTTCTCTTCCTTAATTTATAAACACATATTCTGTATTAATAGTGTTGTAACAATCTGCAGTGCTCCATCACTCAGATATTTAAAGTTCTACCTTTTCCCATATAGGATTTTATGATTTTATGCTGCCTAGAATTAAGTATCAGAAAATAATGATTAAAAAAGGTTATTTCCAGAATACATTTAAAAATGTCCCTTTTACTTTTTTTCTGGCTCTTTAGATATTGCAAACAAAAGAGTATTTGCTGTAGGTTTAAAAAAAAAAATAAATTCTAATTACGTGGGTAAAATAAAGTAGAAAAAAAAAAGGGGGGGGAAGTTTAATGAGGCATAAAAACAATGTTGTGGCATTATAGGATAGTTAGTAGAAGAAATGTGCTTGCAGATCTATGGGTGAGGAATTAGATCTTTTTCCTTGGAGTGATGAAATATTAAGCAGACAATGCTAAAATAGCAGGGTTTATAATCATAGAATGAGTCAGAGTTGGAAGGGACCACTAGGATTATCTAGTTCCAATCCCCCCTGCCATGGGCAGGGACACCTCACACTAGATCAGACTGTCAATGAATCAATGAATCCACTTCACCACTTCATTATCTCAGCTCCTTTATATGTTCCTTGTCTTTCCTAAGCTGGGTTTTTGGAGGTTTTTTTTGGCCAAATCATACAATGCTAAAGTATTTTTCTGCAAGAGGACAAGAAATTACCATTAACATTATAAATGGGCTTATTATCTGTCCTGGTCTCCTTTTGTTTTAGCATAGATATTGTACCAGTAGAGGAAATGCTGTCTGAGATGTGATAATAACTCAGAGCAGCCGTTTTGCTGGGAAGTCGTGTTCTTAAACGTAAGAGTTTAAAAATTACTCTTAGCTCAAATTAACTAATTCCAATTTTATGTTAATAGAATCTATAGTTAAACTTTCTGGTAAGTACAGAGCTTTGTCCATTGTATCTGTGGGGCTGGCAAAAAGTGTGAGTGCAGTGGAGTTTTACTCATTATGAACAAAGATTAAAGTTTGTTTTGCTTTATTTCCTCTGGGGAAAAGAAACAAAAACTCTTTAGGATGTTTTTCTTTGTTATGCAGCTTTTGAGTAGTTGAAAGCTGAAGTTTTTAATTCTGGATCAATATGGCTGTAAGATACATGGCATTCTTTTCACTATTTAAATACATCCATATTTATTGAAGTTAAAATGGTTTGGTTTTTCTGTGGCATGAGCTTTGTAGTATTTGGTATAAATGAAGGGAGAAGGAAGCTTTTATTTTCATACATGTTACTCTTCCTCAGTTTCAAGGAAAATAAAACCTGGAAAGATACTCAGAAACAGTCTGTAGGTGCTATGGGTTTTGTCTGACAGAAATTCAGTATGTTAATTATTACTACAGTTATATATTGAGACTCTTTTTTTTCCCTCCCTGTGTGAATTGTTTCATATTGAAAGACACTATACTGTATAAAATGTTTTGAAAGTGTTATTGTAGAGCTCTTCTAAAATACTTCTAATAAACTATTTTATTTATATCATACTCTCAAGTTATACTTTATGTGCAAGCCAGAGTTTTGGAGCTATGTGCAATATGCAGAGAATTTAGCAAGGTCACCAGGAGCTGATAGTGTGCTCATGCAGCCCTGAAGGATAATTGTATCCTGGGATGCATCCACAGGAGTGTGGCCAGCAGGGTAAGAGAGGGGATTCTGCCCCTTTGCTCTTGTGGGACCCCACCTCAAATACTGCATCTGCTTCTGGTGTCCTAATTGTAAGGATGCAGAACTGCTGGAGTGACTCCAGAGGAGGGCCATGAAGATGATCCAAGGGATGCTATAAGGATGGGTAGAGAGAGCTGGGGTTGTTTTGCCTGGAGAATACTCTTGGGGGGGGGGAATCTTAGAGCTGCCTTTCAATACTTCAGGGGATCCTAGAGGAAGGCTGCAAAGGGACTTTTCATACAGCTATCTAGAGGTATTGGGACTCTGGAATAGGCTGCCCAGGGAGGTTGTGGATGCCTCCTACTGGGGGGTGTTCAGGGCCAGGCTGCATGAGGCTTTGAGAAGCCACGTCTAGTCGAGAGGCATCTCTGCCCACTGCAGGGAAGCTGGAGTAGACAAGTCTCTGAAGTCCCTTCCAATCAAGGCCATTCCATGATTCTATGAATTTTGGATGTTAGAGCAATAGGCTTTATTTCAGAATTTTTATTGTTTTAGGAACAAAATAGAAATATGCTTAAGCATAGTAAGATCTTGAGTCACAGTAATTTTTTTAAATGCTGTGTTTGAGAGTCTTTGTTTAAAGGACACTAGACCTGGTATGTTTTGAGAAGACCAGTTTGAGTCAAATGAGGGGATGGTAATAGAGATACTTTTCAGGGAGGAACAGACATACATGGGAAGTGTTACTATCTGATGAATTTGGAAACTAATATTATCTTTGAGCTCTGTGAGATTTCAGAAGGGCAGCAAGGGCCGCTTTGCTTATCTGGCTCACTGTGAAAAGTTTTGTGTCAGTATAAATTCACAGTTCTAGGGGGATTATAGCAGAGACTAGCTGGGAAGACGTAAAGCTGTTCCTAAGAGTCCTGTGGGGAAAAAAAAATAAGGTTGAAATCTTGTTTCTTTTGAAGTTAACAGTAAAATTCTCCGAATTCCCTTGGAGAATTTGAGCTGGAATGGTTTTCTCAATGTTAACAATAACCCTCTGTGTGGTTCATTAATATGTTAGTCATTTTCCATAATGCTTCAAGGCAAGTTCAAGCCATCAATCTTTGAAGTATCTCTGGTGGCAGAGGCATTGCCTATGGTTTTGTAAGGAGTTGATAGCAAATAATAATAATCACAAAGTACTGAAGTAGTAATTTATTTCTAAGACTGTATGAGGAAACAAAACGTACTGTGAAGAGGAAAGCAGTGAGTTCTGTGTTAATATTCAGTTCCCATCAAGAAAAGCTCTGTCTGCGTGGATTTAGCTTGGAGGTAGTTCTAGGCAGAATAAAAGAAGAGGTCAAATGTTTTAAAACAAGCAGGAAAAGATAAAAGGGATTTATTTTTTTAAAAGACAAAGCATGCAATATTAAATCTTCTCTAACTGCTTGCATCCATTTGCTGTCTAGAAATGTAGCTATTGGTAACTTTGAAATGTTTATTAATTTGATTGCTGTGTTATCTGTGCAGTATTTGTAGAAAGTCAACACTTAGAAATGCTGTGAGCTTTTTGACTGTGGTGTGGTTTTGTTTATTTGTTGTTTGGGGTTTTTTTTGTTTGGCTTTATGTAAATACTCTTACACATATCTCAGGGGAAAAAAATTCAAAAGGAAGGAAAACAATCATAAACCACACCATTTAGCCACTTTGGTAGCTGCTTCTCGCTAAGTGGTTTCTGGCTTGGCTGTGATCTGCTCTCACTATTGCACCCAGAGCCAATAGGAAAAGTTAGTGAAGCGAACAGGAGATAGGCACAAAAGAAACTCAGATAAGGTTAATGAGACTTTGGGCTTCGAATTGAGGTGCTGGAACCAATGCTTAGTTTTCCTGGCTGCCTTCTAGTGTAAATGTAAAAACCCTAAAGTTGTAGTCTCACAACAGTAGTTCACTTGAGCGATACTTGGGTAAGTACAGGTGGATGACTCCTAATAAACCCCTTGAAGTGAATCCCCTTGTAATAATGTTGAAAATACCTACATCTTTGAAATAACTAAAGGGGTCATGGCTCATATTCCTTGCATGAGGTATTGTGGATTTTTAAAGCGCAAGTTTTAACTTATTAGAGTAGCTTTATGGTCTGATGGCTATGGATGAGGTGTCTGAGAAGCAGTTATCATAAGGAAAATAGAAATTACAGAAGTGACTATTCTATGCTCTCGTATGCTTTATTTTCTTCAGATTGAGCAAATTAATTGCACTTTTGGTATCACGGCAGTTTTTAAACAGCATCTCTTTCAGCGCCTGTTAAAAAAAATTAATCTTCGGAGTCCAAATGAAGGAGGAATCAGCATTCTGCCAACAAAATCACTCATAAGCCAAACAGAGCATTTCCTTGTTCAGAAACTGCCATTATAATATGGAAGTATCATTTTGTCAGCCCTGAGCTGTCACAAGTCTTTGAATGCTGTTTTAATTCTGTGCTCTGTTGTTCTCATCTACTTTCAGGATATACTAACCATAGAATTGTTCATTCAGGCTGGAAAAGATCTTTAAGATCAAGTCTAACCATAATGTGTGGTTTGATTCTGCTACACACCTGACATAGTTTGGGTATGTGGCTGAAATGTTTTCCTCTTCAGTAGAATCCTGCCAGGTCCCTGGTCCCAGTGTGTGTGGATTTCTGGAACCCTGTATGTGACTGCGTATGCATCCCTGCATTATTTTATTGGTGCGTTTTTTAAAAGAATATAAATCTAAATGCGTAGTATGTGTCTGCAAAAGTAAGTCGTTGAGCTACAGAAAGTCAAGATGCTTACCTCAATTCCTATTTCATTTTGATTCTGAGAAGATCCTGAAAATACAGCCAAGCAGAAAGGTTCCTGTTACCTGAAAGGAGCTTACAAGAAGGCTGCAGAGGGACTGTTTACAAAGGCCTGCAGTGGCAGGACAAGGAGTAGTGGTTTGAAATGAGAGAAGAGCAGATTCAGATTGGATGTTAGGAACAAGTTCTTGAGATGGGTTAGAGTGAATGCCTCCTCTGGTATAGGAAGTTCACTACAACTCAATTTTGAAAGTAAAAAGAAATAAATTATTTTTTAACAGTATAAGAAAAATAAACTACTACAGAAATGTAATAACCTTGATGACAGGGATGGGGTCAAGCAGTGGTGAAGCAGCAAAGCAGCAGCCAAAACAGCAGTGGGGGGAAGATAGCAGCAAGTGCAACAGAAGCAGCAAGGGGAAGACACAAACATAAGCTATCGATGCTCCAATGAAATTACGTTCACTTATCCATTGTTGCCATTTTATGGCTGTAGTGGTTTAGCAGTTACCTGCCCCTCCCCACCTTTTGTAAACCCCAGCTAGGACTCAAAAAACACTGGAAGTTGATAAATGAAGCTTTGTATTTTCAGCAATGCACAAGGAAATATTTACAAGGAATAACTGATATTTACATATATATACAGTGAAAAGGTAGTACAGACACCACACCCCTCCTGGAGACCAAAATCCCCAAGAGAGGGTAACCAAACCCCTCCTACCACCTTTCCCCCCTTCCCCAGTCTTATCTCACCACCAGTTGATGCTGCAGATAAACTGAAGTAGACTGGTCAGAGNTTTTTTTTCCTCTCAGTAAAACTAGGTGAAGTGACACATTGTGTTTACCTCTCTCAGCCAATGGTCTAATTTCTCACTCAAATCCTCCAGGTAATTCAAACCAACAAAATGGCCTATCCTTGGAATGTTCACCTCTCCACTCAGACTCCAATACTCTTCCACTTATAATTTTCTCTGTTCTCTCTTTTTTTTAAATGTCTGAGCTAGAAATATAGCTCAAATGGCCACAGTTCTTTACCATGGCAGTGGTGGGAACACTGCATCAGGTTGCCTAGGGAGGCAGTTGAGGCCCCATCCCTGGAGATATTCAAGATCAGGCTGAATAGGGCTCTGAGCAGCCTGCTCTAGTAGAGGATGTTCCTGCTGACTGCATGGGGGTTGGACTAGATGACCTTTGCAGGTCCCTTCCAACCCAAACAATTCTGTATTTCTATTAGATATGCTTCAGTTCTGTCTGCAGTCTGCTTTTGTTTCATTTTTATCAAGAGAAAGGCTATGTGATTACGAATCTACTTTTGCAGTGATGCTGCAAATAGACTTAACTTTCCATAACATTTCTCATGCTGGCGTTAGCAGAAAGGAAGTTCCTTACATTGGAACCTCATGTTAGTGATGAAGGGCCTCGTGTTTCTCTATGAAACATCCTTAACTCCAATTTTTTTGCCCCATAGAAATTTTATCCCGTATCAGCCTCTCACAGGGTATCTTGCAAAGATTTTTAGAGCTTAAGTGACCATTGTCTCATCTTCATAGCAATGTTCTCCTCCTGTTGGGAGGAACTTAGCTGTTAGTTTCCAAAGAGAATTAGATCAGCCCAGTCTGTTCTAACTTGAGCTGTTACCCAAATGTGAGCCCAGCAACAGAAAGCTTAGAATGACATAAGCTCTCGTATTTCCCCACCTCCTTCACTAGAGGCACTGCCTGCTATTCTGGGATGTAAAAGCAGCTGGGTTGCTGAATTAACCATATTTTTCTGCAGTCACGAGCTCAGAAATTTCCATTGAAGTTACTGCAAGTTTTGCACAAAAAGCCAGGGCAGTACATTGGCCAGAACGTGTGCTAAATAAATATTTACACACAAATCAGAATGCTACTGACGGCTTCTTTACACTTTAAAATTCTAAATATTTTAAGAAGCATCTGTTACTTAAACTGAGGCATCATTCTTGAAAGTCCCCATATTTACTGGGTGGAAGTACACATATTTACCAAGTGAGTACCCATATTTAATGAGATGAACACAGTGACAAACTCTTGGACTAGTAGGATGTACATGAATAAAATAGTAAAAGCAATTAATTAAAACTATAACCAGGCTGAACAGTTTATGCCACTATTAACCTTTATGAAGGCTGAGCTATAACCATGGGAATTATCCTTGTCATTGTGCCTAAGCATTTTATACACTGAAACATTCCTCTGATCGTTTTTGAGAAGCTATTCTGAATTTTATTTACCTGAAAGTAGGTTAAATCTGTGGTTTTTTCTCCTATCATTTGAACAGGTAAGACGCACAGGAGGTTTCTCACCTTTGAATAATATACAAGGTTCCATCTCTGTGCAATTCATCCCCCCCATCCCTTTAAAAAACTTAGTTCACCTAACTCTGTAATAGTTCAAAACGCTGCATATTCATAGAATCATAGAATGGCTTAGGTAGGAAGGGACCTCAGAGATTGTCCATCCCAATCTCCCTTCCATGAGCAGGGGCATGGCTCAACTAGACTCAGCTGCTCAAGGCCTCATCCAGCCTGGCCTTCAACATCCACAGGTAGGAGGCAGCCACAACCTCCCTGGGCAGGCTGTTCCAGTCTCACCACCCTCATACTGAAGAACTTCTTCCTAAAATCCAGTCTAAACCTACTCTCCCTCATCTTACAACCATTCCCTCTTGTCCCATCACTGGCCACCCTTACGAAAAGTCTCTCTGCAGCTGTCAAGGTCCTGAGAATAGAGATTAATACTATCTCTGTCCAGAGGAACAAGATCTGTTCTCACTGATTTCTATGTTGTGAAATTAAGGTGCAATCGAGACCATATATCACCAGAAAATTACTTCTTAAAGTATAGAGTTTAACAAAACACAGAGAGGGAAGGGAAGCTGGAGAGCGAACAATGGAGAGAAGAGAGTAAAAGAGGAAGGAGTATAAAAGAGCAGCAGCCAGAAAATGGGGGGCGGGATGGGGAGAGGATTTTTCCAGCGTCCAAGCCCTTCTCAGCTTGTGTCTGGCCCGGGGATGTTTCTCCGTGGAGTTCTTCTCCGGGACCTCCTTCTGGAGTTCTGCTTTCTACGCAGGCAGCGCTCAGGTCTTTTTATACAGTTTTTAGTCTCAGTCTTAGATAGGAGTCGAGGTGCAGGTCCCCAGGGAATCTTCCTGGGTATTCTCATGCGTTTGCAGGGGTCCGGCGGCACCGGGGAGGGCCTCCGCCCCCCTCCTGCGCCGCTTACCGGTCCATACACCGAATACACATCCAGGTGGCAAGTCCATAAGCCCTTTACAACATCCTTTCTCTCCGGGGTAGCTGATGTAAGACGTCTTCATACACATCCTGGGCATTCAAGCCGGGCACCTGGGCAGCTGAGTGCAGGAAGGCAACAAAGGTGCTGCATCTCTGTTGATTTACACCTCTGAGCATTCAGAGGTGCCAGCCACCGGGGCAGCTGAGGTTTGGGAAGGCGGCAAAGGGGATCTTTATCTTTGTTGGTTTACATGAACAAGGCTTTCAAAGCAGCCTTCCTGGTATTGGTTATATTTATAACCACTACCCTTCTTTGGTTAGAAGAAAAGCTGTATGTGCAAGTTTGTATGTGTACATGGTAAGAGTTGAAATGCTCAAGTTTGGAGCTTTGTTTCAGAGTTTTCAAAGGGGGGCCTCTCAAAAGCCCTTGTTTCTGTGTAGAAGCCTACAAGACAGAGAGAAAAGCTGATGTGAAAGAAATGCAGCCTCCTCAGCTTTACAGCATCGCTTCAGAGGAAGCTGACCCAACATATCACAAGGGTGAATATCACAAGGGCTGGGATTCACTTAACCTAAGGTAAGGTATCTAGCATGCAGACAGCTACTTCCTTAAAGCTAACCTTATGCATTTACACAGAATCACAGAATGTCAGGGGCTGGAAGTGACCTTGAAAGATCATCCAGTCCAACCCCCCTGCCAGAGCAGGATTACCTAGACCAGATCACAAAGGAATGCATCCAGGCAGGTCTTGAATGTCTCCAGAGAGGGAGACTACACAGCCCCCTTGGGCAGTCTGATCCAGTGTTCTGTCACCTTCACAGGGAAAAATCTCTTTCTTATGTTTTCATGGAACTTCCCATACCTCAGCTTCCACCCATTGCCCCTTGTGGCTGCCATTGGGCATCACCCAGCAAAGCCTGGCTCCATCTTCTTGGCACTCACCCTTTATGCGTTTATAAACATACGTGAGGTCACCCCTCATACTCCTTCTCTCCAAGCTCAAGAGCCCCATGTCCCTCAGTCTCCTCATAAGAGTTTCCACTCCCTTCAACATCTTTGTGGCTCTGTGCTGGACTCTTTCAAGCATTTCCTTAAGGTCCTTCTTGAACTGAGGCGCCCAGAACTGAACACAATATTTCAGATGCAGTCCCACCAAGGCAGAGTAGAGGGGGAGGAGAATTCAGCAAAATGCAATCGTATTACTTGGAAAAAAAAAAAAAAAAAAAAAAAAAAAAAAAATGTGAATAGCCTTTGGCCACTGACTTATGTGCCAAGTCGTCCATGAAACACAGGGTGCTCAACATACATAGGCAAGAGTGAAAACTACTGTTGTAACTGAAAGTACAGCCACATTCAATCATTTTGGAAGGAAGCAGAAGTCCCTGTATCTCTCAAGAAGTAGTACAAGCCAAACCTCAGCAGCCTTAATGATGCACTGCAACTTTAGGCCTAGGTTGAAATTGTTGTGGTGGACCAGCAAGAGAACAGACCCTGGGTGGGAAAGCATGGAGCAGTACAATGCCCATAGTGAGCCGCTTCTCTGTGACAGAACAAGAGGACACAGTCTCAAGCTGTGCTAGGGCAGGTTTAGGCTGGATGTTAGGAAGTAAGTTCTTCACAGAAAGAGTGATTGGATTTGGAATGGGCTGCCCCGAGCAGTGGTGGAGTCACCATCCCTGGAGGTGTTGAAAAGGAAACTGGATGAGGTACTTAGTGCCATGGTTGAGTTAATTAGAAGGTGTTAGGTGATAGGTTAGACTCGATGATCTCGAAGGTCTTTTTCCAACCTAGTTAATTCTGTGATTCATCAGAGCAGTGCTAGCATTCCCTCAGCTCGAGGGAAGTGAGTTCTCACCCAGCAAGAAGGTTTTGACAACTTCTATTCCATCTTCTGTTGGGGAACCTCTGCTCCCTAACTATAGTAGAGTTGTGATAGTTCTCATCCTGTGGTTCCAGCTCAAAGCTGGAGCCATGCTGCAGTGACCAGGCTGAGGTCACAGATGAGGCAGTCATCTGTGTTGGTATTTGTTAGCTGCTTGGGTACATGGCTTTCCCACCAGAGTTTACCTAGGTGCAAGATGGTACCCATACTAAATCTGCATTTCTCAAGTGCAGGGTTTATTTATGTTTAAGAAGCTAAAAGATGAAAACCTGAAAAGGGTGAACATCTGTATTCATGTGAAAGAAAAACAGTAAAAAGTAAAGCAACTATATTAGACATAGCTGTTTGATCTAATTTCACTGGTCATGTCTCACTGAAAACTCTAAAACTAAAGCAAACCTTAAAACCAATAATTATTAGAAAAAGTCCTTATAGATTAATTGTTTGGAATTTTCATTGTTAGAAATTTGTAATTTCTCTGGCTCTAGGAACAACATTTTTTTCTCTGACTCTAGGAAGGAAATTTTTTCACTGTGAGGGTGGTTGAACACTGGAACAGACTGCCCAGGGGGGTTGTGGAGTCTCCTCTGTAGATACTAAAACCCTGCCTGGATGTGTTCCTGTGTGATCTGCTCTAGATGATCTTGCTCTGGTAGGGAGGTTGGACTGGGTGATCTTTCAAGGTCCCTTCCAACCCCTATCAGTCTGCGATTCTGTGATAAAATAAGCTAAAAGGTAGACAGGAGAGAACATAGAATCAATCCCTGCTGACTGTCACCAAATACTTCCTGACCCACTGGTACTGTATTTGGAAGAGTTTTATCAAGACAAAAGCAGTGGCCAGCTTATTGAAGACCTTGGTTTGTATAGTTTCTAAAGAAGAGGAGGAAAGCATGTTTTTCCTGGCTACAATGAATGTGGAAGGGCAAGCATCCAAAACAAGCAGAGCTAATTAAGTGAGAAAGCAGCATTGAATATAAATTGACCACGACTGTACGCAGCCTAGAAATGAATAGTAGTCGTGGAGGCCTACTCAAATGTGTGACTTTTTAAATAATACATGGCTTCATGAATGAATTAACAGATTTTTGAAGAGAAGGAATATTTGATTTCCTTGACATGTTAAGTCAATTTATACAGGATGGAGAACTTCACAGGCGGCTGTGGGGACAACGGGGTGCAACATTTTATTTTTCCCCTGACTACAAAGCAGTTTGGGGGTGGAGAGTGACAGATGTGCCTCCACTCTGGGGGAAACTGAGCCAGGCATGCGAGGGACCAGTCTGAATAGACAGTTGTGAGCTGAGGTGAGAGACACAGGGTACCACACCGGGCGTCATTATTGCTGGTCTCACCACAGCTTTAAAGGTGCAGCTGCTCCTGAGTCATGGAAGCAATGTTTTCTTCTAAAGCTCTGATTTACGCTTTAGCTATTTCTTTCTAATCCTTCTATCCCAGTATTCTGCAACTAAACAATACTCTGTACAGAGAAATATTTAATCCATTATGTACAGGGAGAAGATCTTCATCCCTTCATTTGACACTGCTGCTGAGGGATGCGTAACATTAGGCACCTGATAGAGGAAGATCCTTCAGAAAACAAGTCAGAGCACTTCAGTTAGTTGTGATTTGCCCTCTGGAAGGACCTCTGTCACACATTGTGAGGTTTAATGCAACTAACCTCTTCACTGGGACACCCAAATGCCAAAAGGTAGCTAAACATGGATTCCTCCTTGAGCTTTCATAGCTTTGATACTGTGCATGATGATCTACCAGAGATCAGAAGGTGATCAAATACACAACAACCTAATTGTGGAAGGTAAGTTGGAGAGGACACTGTTGTTAGGAACAAGTTCTTTACTATAAGGGTAGTGGAACACTAGAACAGGTCATCCAGGGAGGTAGCTGGGGCTCAACAAGGCTTTGTGCAACCTGATCTAGTTGAGGATGTCTCCTATGATTCTAAGCTAAGGTGCAGCCACATTTGAACATGGCTCAGGCAGCAGCTCACAGCTTAGATCAGTTTTACTTCTATTTTCTGCACCTGGCTGCAAGTGCTAACAGTTGTACCAAGTGATGGAGAAGGGGTAGTTAGGATTATGTAGATCTGGATAAGCCCAAATCAGTCACCAAGCTGTGACCTCTAGTCTGAATAACTGAAATTGAAGCATAGAATAGTTTAGGTTAGAAAGGGCCTTACAGATCATCTAGTTCCAATCTCCCTGCCATGGGCAGGGACACCTTCCATTAGAACAGGTTGCTCAAGGCCTGGCCTTGAATATTTCAAGGGAGGGGACATCCACAGCCTTCCTGGGCAACCTGTTCCAGTGTCTCACCACCCACACTGTGAAGAATTTCTTCCTAATCTCCAGTCTAAACCTGCCCTCCTCAAGCTTCAAGCCATTCACTCTCATCCTACCACTACAAGCTCTTTGTCAAAAGTCCCTTCCCAGCTTTCTGGTAAGCCCCTTTCAGGTACTAGTAGGCTGCTATTAGGTCTGCCTGGAGAATTCTTTTCTCCAGCCTGAACAGCCCCAGCTCTCTCAGTTTGGCAAGCACACTGATATACTGATTTTTACAAACATTTAAGTGTCAGAGGGGTACCTTGGTTTGAGCGTACTTTAAGTGCTTTGCATCTGCGGGTTTTTTTCCCATCAAATACAGATCTCTCTGAAGGTTTGACTCAGAGAAGAGAGTGTTCAATTCCTGAGATTCATAGAATTTCTGAGTGGTGCATTTGTAATTTTTATTTTTTTTTCCCACTGGCGTTCATACAGGAAAAACCTGGGGAATCTTTCAAAGCAAAGCCATGCAGCAGGCATATTTACTTGGCTGCAGCCATTGTCTGATTCTATGCGAGGTACTGCCATGACTTTTCCCCTTCCCATCGTACATTCTAAATTCAACTTCAAAAAGAATATTTAGTTTAACCTCTGCTTGAAGAAATGAAATGGAGATCACCTTCATATCAAAACAGAGGAGGTCATATTGAAACAGACTTCAGTGGAATCTGCCTGGAAGTTTGAAGTACTCAAATGGCAGATGTGGGCTAATGAGCACAGAAACAAAGCCTTGAAACTTCTCTAGGGACTCTGTTAATGTCCTCCTTAATTAATCTGTTTGCCAAATAGAGTAAGTTAATTGCAAACTACTTTAAATCATTACCAAACTGCTGACTTCGGTGAGGCTGTAATCTTTACCTTGTACCTTTGCCTCTCCTCCAGAAATTGCCCAACCGACCTGGACAGAGCACACAGCTACGCTGTAGCCCAGCAGCATTTCGGGTTAGTAACGGCTGAAACCTTTGCTCCTGTTTACTTATTTATTAAATTTAAAAATAAAAGGAGCCATCCTCTGTGGATCTGCAGAGTGTTTGAAGGGCAGCCTCGTGTTGTGAGAATGTCTCTGCTGACTGCAGGGAGGGTTGGACTAGATGTCCTTTGGAGGTCTCTTCCAGCCCGGACCCTTCTTAACGATTCTATGCCGAGAGTTGAAGCAGCCTGCTGCGTTTACTGCTTCCCACTTCACTGTCCTCAGCCTTTCGGCTTTCACAGGCTCCTGAACAGCTCGCGGGTGCGCTGCCGGGGACGGCCAGCCATAGCAGGCATCCCGCTACCGAGGCTGGCCCCGGGAGAGGCCCTGACAGCGGCGGTGTGGCCACCGCCCGAACACCACTCTCCGCCCGGGAAGGAAGGCAGAGGCAGCCAGACCACCCGGCTCTAGCGCTCGCCGGGGGCAGTGGCGGGAAGGGCGCGGCAGGTGGCGCCACTGCTCCTCTGCTCCCCGCGGCCGCTCTAGCGTTCGGCGCCCCGGAAGCCTTCCGCTCTCCTCTGCTCCTTGCCCGGAGGTTATTCTGTTTCGGTCTTGGTTCCGGCCAGTGCTTCCCGGTCTTGATCCGGGCTGAGAGCGGCGGGAGGGGATCGGCGCGTGCTAGGCAGGTTAGGGCCGGCGTCACCATGGCGGCGCCGGCGTCCTCCGCCCCGCCGAAGAAGATCGTGGCTCCCACCGTGTCGCAGATCAACGCGGAGTACGTGACCCAGGTAGGGCCGGCGGAGGAGCGAGCGGTCTGTGGGGGCTCCGGGTCGTCTCTCCGGTCTCCGCGGGCAGGTGCTGGAAAGGCCGCCGCCGCCGCCGTGTTTACATAGTTCTTGCCTTGCAGTCCGTGGGTATTAGGAAGTGGGGGTCTTGTTTTGCTGTAAGTGAGGAGAGGTAAGACTGAGTTAGCAAGTGAAAGGCTGTGTGCCCCCAGACCTTCCAAACTAGAGAGATCCGCAGCAGCAGCGCTACAGAACCAGCCAGCCTTGTTACTGTCGCCGAGAAGTTGCTGCCAGTTTCTTGTAGCTGAGCATTTGTAGCGGTTTTGTACAAGTAAGCATTATCTGGAAATGCTGCTTCGCAACCTCTTCTACACCACAGAGAAGACTTAATAAAGTTGGTTAGGAAGCCACCACCGTGGCTCTGGAGTTTTCTTGAGGCGATAGCTAAAGCAAATAGCCTTAAAATATCTTTGTAGCCTCGAGTTGTTCGTGAAATTTCTCAACGTGCAGTTGTTTGTAATGTGGAGTTCCCTAAAAGATCATAGTGTATTTTTGAGGGATTTGCTCGAAGTAACATAGCAAAAAACCTGTTTATTATCCACCAGCCTGTACAACAAAAACAGAGAATCACACCTCTGATGGAAAAGATGTAGGCATAAAATCTTAAACGATTCCCCAGCATTGCTGTTGGAAAACATAGCTTTGTTATCTGTAGTTACCGTAAGCTGCAATGAAGCAGGATACTAGAGAAATAAAGTTTGGGGATGGGATATGTTGTACAGTTACTGTATCACTGCAATTGAAAACATTTCTATAATCATTATTTATTTGTTTGTTCTCCCCCTCCCCCCCCATACAGTTAGCAAATAAATACTGGGCTCCACATGTGAAGAAAAAGTTGCCTTTTGATTCAAAGGTAAGTGCTTCTGGAATTGTTATGGAGTGTAAATGAAGATGAGCCGTTGCCTGATGTGCCAACCTCTAGTGCTGTGATTGCTTGGAAGGTCAACAGTTGTTTAACACATTGCAATTTTTTGTGCATCCTTAGTTTATAAATGTAAGGACTGTTATGGAAGTTTGCTATAGCAGTGGAGTTGTTCTGTGTGTTATTTGTTCAGTTCATTTTGGCCAAGAACTCATGAAAGTAAAGGATTGTTGAGCATCTACTTTGAGATTAAAAAGTGTTGAGGAGAGAATACTCTCAGAAAGTAATGGAGGATAAAAGGTGCAGGAATTCCTGCAGTGTATGCTTTCTTCAGAGAGTTCTGGTCAGACAGCTGATCAGAGCAGCCCTGTTCTGGTGGAAATCTGTGTTTTCAGTGTTTAAAATCTGGCATGATGCATTTGGTTTTATGGTTTTTTTGTTTTACTCTCTGGGATTCGTAAAGGTTATTTCTTTCCTTTTGGGGTGTGTGACTGACTCATTCCAGTTTCAGTTTACTCTCTGTAGTATTTATGATAGTATTTGTCTGTTATTGTTAGAACTAGAAGATGAATTTCATCCCTCATATGACATTCAGAGTGTGCCTACTGCAAGAGATAGTGCAGATTACAGAGAATCATAGAAAGGTTTGAGTTGGAAGGGACCTCCAAAGGTCATCTCATCCAACCCCCCTGCAATCAGCAGGGACATCCTTCACTAGATCAGGTTGCTCATAGTCTTGTCGAGCCAAACTTTGGATATCTGCAAGGATGGGGACTCAACTGCCTTCCTGGGCAACCTGTTCTAGTGCCTCACCACCTTCATGGTAAAGAACTTGTTCCTAGCATTCAATCTAAATGTGCTCTTCTCTCGTTTCAAACCACTGTGTCTTGTACTGTTACTGCAGGCCTTTGCAAACAGTCCCTCTGCAGCCTTCTTCTAGGCCCCCTTCAGGTACTGGAAGGCTGTTATTAGGTCTTCTCTGAGCTTTCTCTTCCCCAGGCAGAACATCCCCAACTCCTTTTGGAAAAATGAGGTAAAACGTGTTGGGATTTGATTAAGTGCCAGAAGAAACAGCAACAGCAAATTTGTCAAGTTGACGCAGACTTGTCTCCTGAAGACTGTTCTTGATATTCAACAATAGATTAACAATGAGATGTTTGTCTTTTGTAGAAAAAATCTTGGTAAGGTTAGTCCTTACAAAGAACTGAATGAAAGCCCTCTCAGTTCCCTGCCACTGTGTGCTGTTCCCTAAGTTCATTCATTTCCTTGGTGACAATGTATGTCTGTGAAGCTTTTGCACTCTTCAGAGCTAACACGTAATTGCTAACAACTATCAAATAGCAGTAAGCAGAGATTAACTAATTTGGAGTAACTTTGAGAATGGAAGATGTCTTAATACATTTTACATCACTTTATGGAGTATATAAAATTCTTAATAATGTTAAAAAAATATTCTTTCCTATAGGTTGTCGAAGATGTGTATATAAAAGAAATTGTCAGGTCGAAGTAAGTATAGGAGTCACTTTCAGTTACAAGCATTCCGGTACTATCTGTGTTGAAGTGGTTTCTGATGTTTCATAGAATATTTTAAAATGCATGAACATGTTGAAAGTAGATGAAAATCACAGAATTGTCAGGGCTGGAAGGGACCTTAAGGATCATCTAGCTCCAGCCCCACTTCCATGGGCAGGGACTCATCACACTAGATTAGGTTGCTCAGAGCCACATCCAGCCTGGCCTTAACCTCCAGGGATGGGGCTTCCACCACCTCCCTGGGCAGCTCGTTCCAGTGACTTGAGTACATTTGAGTCATTTAATCATTATCATGTTTCAAAGTCTGAGTGGGTAAAAAAAAAGTTCATGAGCTCATGATGTGATTTTTTGATAGAATATTGTTTGATTCCATAATCTGCTAGTCTGTTGGCTTGGATTAGCAATAGTGTCAACAGCAGGATTAAGGAAGTAATTGTTTCCCTGTTCTTGATACATCTCAAGTGCTGGGTTCAATTTGGGCACTTCCATGTCAGAAAGACATTGAGGGGCTGAAGTGGGTGCAGAGAAGAACAACTGAGCTGGTGGAGGGCCTAGAGAATGGATCTGATGAAGAATGACTGAGGGGAGCTGCCACTGTTTAGTTTGAGGCAGAAGAGGCCAAGGGGAGTAAGACCTTGGAAAAAGTGAGGCAGAAGTAATACCTAGATCTTTCTAAAGTTTTTGTCATTTAACAAAAATAAGGGAAAACACAACCATTTTCCATGCAGCTGTGTATAGGAGGCTTTCTTTACTGTCCTAATTGATTGTTTTTTCCTTTTTAGGTTTGCTATTAGAAAAATAATGCTTCTTGAATTCAGGTAAGATAATTGGAGTAGAATTTTAAGGTCTTTGCTTTTGGAGGAACCCATGAAAATGAGAAGCAAGTGCAGGGCAATAAGTCAGTTAGAATGTGTTATACTAATTTGTTTCTGGTTACTAAAGCCTAAGAAAACTAAGTGAAGTGAGCTTAATTTAAGGCAGAAATTATTTAATAATCTCAAATAATAGAGTATCTTGGTTTATGATTATGAATTTTTAATGTAAGCAAAGCACTGAAGACAACAGTGTGAATGAAACAGGTGAACACCGTGGGTCTGTTACTTGAAATGTGTCATTCAAGCTTAAATTGGAACTCACTAAAATCAGGAAGCTTTTGGACTAAGTCACTTACAGTGAGGGTAAACATGAATTGTCCTGCAGCAGCATTACTGACATTTGCTTCACTTGAAAAGAAATGGTAATCTGTTCCAAAGATTCTTAGAGCTACTTCAGACTTCCCTGGAAGAACCTATAGAGCATGTCTAAAATGATGTAAAATAAATATTGGCAGTGTTTACATATTTAAACCCACAACATTTAGTGTTCTCTTTGGCTCTGTTTTCTCTCTCAAATCGTAGGAGCAGATAGAATGAGATGATCCTTGGCCAAGATAGGTTCTTTGTTTCAAAACCAGGTGTAAGTAGTACAACTAACTAGAAAAGTAGGGTGAACTTCTCTCTGTTTCCTGCTTCTTTATCAGAAAAGAAAACACAAGCTATGGTTAGGGGTTTGACAGTAACAAACGGCAAACTGGTAGCATGACTTGCAGAATTTGTATGGCAGCAGTACCATGGAGTTAGAGGTTTTTATCCTTTCTGAGGGCATTTTTAATGTTACTAGCCAGTAGTCTTAATTTTAGTACTTCCTTCAGCCCTATCTAATGTCATTTATACTGTAAGTAATTTGCTCTCTTTTCTTCTCCCCACCACTTCCGTCTCTCCCGTCAAGCTCTTCTGTCTTCACACACAAGAGGTTTTCTTTTCATTTCTTTCTTGTTCACATACGTTGATCCTCACTTGGGGGCATTATAGGTTTTTTTACTGAAATGGGTTGAAGTTAATTGGGATTTCTGGTGAAATGCTATATGGAGTTCTGGGGAGTTTTGGAGGGTTTGGGGAGTTACCCCTCTCTCATTGACAGATCCAGACTCCTGTGAAGCAGTATGTATTTCATCTTATATACACCTATGAAGTTGGCTCAGCTCCACCTGAATTTTCATGTTCTGAATGAGCTCCCAGAAAGTGTAAATTCCTGTCTGACCACAGAATCACAGAAAATATCTGCCTGGAAGAGACCTCCAAGGTCATCCAAGTCCAACCTTCAGCCGTTGCTGAGCCTTTTGCTCCTGGCTACATACAAATGATTGCTGCCTGTTTTTTACCACTATCTCTGGCACTTGTCTTACCTAAACCTATTGAAGGAGCTTACTGGAAGATATCAGAAAAGTAATCTGTGGAGAAAAGTAAATGCTAAAACTTAGCTGGCTCATGAAAGGAGCCAAGTGAATGTTAGAGGAAGCACTGAGGGGAAGGATTGAGTGAGCAACATGTTTAGAGAGAAACAAGACTTTGAACTTTCTAGTAGCAGTTGTGAAAGTATCACAGAGCACAGGTGCAATGCTGAGCATGAGGGATTTAGGGATGGCCTCCTCAGAAGTAGCTGCCCTGCATACCTCAAAGAGGAAGTTAAAGGAGGAAGGCACTTGTTTACCTAAATAACATTTAATCTCTTAAGGTTTGGGTTTAAATTTTTCTGTGAGCACTGTGCCATATTAAAGAAGAGGAAATGCTTGTTGCTGGCAAACTGCTTTTTCCCACTGTCTAGTAATTTCTTTTCACATTCTTGCAAACAGTCAGGTAATATTCAATACTTTATTTTACTCACACAGTAATGTAATATTTTTGTTGCCTTTATGTGCTTAGGAGCATAAAATATCTCTAGATGGTTCCTCAATTTTTTTTACATGAAGGAATGTTTAGTAACACAAATGCTGTTAGGTAGTAGTTCTCCTAGCATCTTCCACTAGGAAATGCTGCATGTGATACTCTTTAAACAAGTGAAGTCTTTGTTCTCCTTTTGGAGTATCAAAGTTAATTCATGGTATGGATTTGTGCTGAGCTGTGGCTACTTGTTACATGTGAAACCCCCCTGGTGAATGGGTCTTCCTGATAAGGAAATCATGTGTCCCTTGTAGTAATTACAGAATCTAATAAGTTTTGCTGCAGTGACCTGGATGGGAGGTAACTTCAGGAACTACTCACAAACTATAAAGATGGATTTAAAGAGAGAAGGGAAGAAACCCCTGTGGATAACTGCTCTTTTAAATGAGTGACAGATTATGTGGGTGGCAGCAGCTAATGAAATATTCTTTGTCATTTCACAGCCAGTACCTTGAAAATTACCTATGGATGAATTATTCTCCAGAGGTGTCCAGTAAAGCATATTTAATGTCAATCTGCTGCATGGTGAATGAGAAGTTCAGAGAGAATGTCCCCGCGTGGGAGGTAACCAATTTTGATTATAGCTAGAACTGAGTTTTGTTCTGCGAGTTGCAGCTTTTGTGGTGTGCTCACTTGCACTGTCAGAACTTAGCAAAGCTTATAGTGTTAAAGGGAAATGGTACCTTAACTGGTGTTCTGTGCAGGGAAAGCCACGTGGAGGGAAGTTCTTCTTTTGGTATTGAAAGGAAAAAGGGTTTTTCCTTCTGTGGATATAAGGTGACAGCACAGGAAGTCTAACATAATATCCATTGGCATCTTACTTAAAACCTGTGAATACAATTTTGTAGCTGTCCTGTACGAAACTTTATACTGAGATAATATCTTATTCTGCTTTTGTGTATCCTGGTTTTGTGGATTAATAGGTTTAGAAATTATTTGGTGCTTCTACAAACACTCCAGTTCTCATAGGTCATCTCAGCACCATGAACCTCAGGAATTCTGTGTGAGCCTTATTTCCGAAGCACACTTACCTATGTCAGTGCCATTACTTTGGTGCTGGTAAAGCAGAAAGGGTGAATAATTTGTTCCTGTGTTGTTTGTCTTTCTTTTGTCGTGATCTACATGCTGGGATGAAATGGGTGCTATGTGTTACTTTCCAAATATCTTAATTAAATTTATTTGGTAAGTGGCTGCTGTTATAAAGAAACCATTTTATCTCAATGACTATTCGGTTTATCTTTATCCTGCTGATGTGGCAAAATGGAAGTTCCCCAACCATAATTCACCTCTGGTGTCTTTCACCTGCTTGCTTTTTGCAAGTCACTAACCAGCTGCCATAGTTGTGGCCCAAATCTACCAATTCTCTTCTAGTGTGTGTCATTTTACAGTAAGTCTGTGCAGCCACTGGTTGAACATCTCCACAACATAATCCACTCCTGCTTCTTGTTCAGTATGTTCTGTGCATCACCTACGTTAGACTACACTGAAGTCAGTAGTGACAGCAAGAGCCTTCCTGTGGTGTGAGGATCCTTGCTTAGGAGGATCTCATTTGCCTGTTTTGATTGTGCTTTCTGGCCAGAGTAAGTGAAAAAGTGGAATCCTAATCCTTCCCTTTATAGAGTTACGTGGATTTAGTGAATTCAGTCTAAATTATGTGAACGAAGATTGAAATTATTTGTACCATCTTGACTCAGAATCAGCTGTTTCTTCTTCTTCTATTTCTAGACATTCAAAAAAAAGCCAGAACATTTTCCTTTTTTTTTCAAATGCATTCTGGAAGCATCACTGGTGGAAAATGACAGTGAATACTCTCTGCATGAACAGACAGTCCTGCTGCTTTTCCTTGATCACTGCTTCAATAGTCTGGTATGTTACAAGTAACTGTGAAGCATCCACTATCTTTATGCCTTTCTGTGTTAATAGGAGTTTGAGCAATTTTTTTCTAAGATAGATGATGCAGAATTGTCATTTGAGGAAGAAGATGGTACTGGAGGGCTTTTACCTCTCTCTTTGACTCTTGATTTATCTGTCTCATCATACTTGCTTTGCTCTGACAGAAGGTTATAGAAAAGACTTGAAATTGGATGACTGGCACTTACTGCAATTTATTCAGACTTATATTTAAAACAGTACTTGAAAAATATTTGTACTTTAAGAGGTGCTTAGAAGCAGGTTACTTACTACTGTGCTCCTTTTAGTTTGGCTGGGAGATTGCACAAAAAAATATTTCCACTACCTATTGAGGAAGACAGTATTCTTTCTCACTTTAAAAAACTAGTTTAAGTGAGAGAGAAAAGAAAGAATCACAGAATATTAAGGGATGAATAAGGACTTTAAGAAGTCATCCAGTTCAATCCCCCTGCCAGAGCAGGATCACCTAGAATAGGTCACACAGGAATGCATCCAGGCAGGTTTTGAATGTCTCCAGAGAAGCAGACTCCACAACCTCTCTTTGTAAGAAAACTTTCTGAATCCAAGTCACAGAGTTGCAGAGAGAACATTTGAAAAAGAGTTGTACTTAACAGAATTGTAGACAAAATCAGTTATTTCAGATGACTAGAGAATCATAGATGGGTTTGGATTGAAAGGGACCTTTAAGATCATCTAGTTCCAAATTCCCTGTCATGGGCAGGGACACCTCCCACTAGACACGTTAGTCAAGGCCACATCCAAAGCAGCCTTCAACACCTCTGGGGAGGGGACATCCACAGCCTCCCTGGGCAGTCTGTTCCACTGTCTCACCACCCTCACTGTAAAGATTTTTTTTCCTAATCTGCAGTGTAAGTCTCCTCTTTTCCTGTTCAAAGCCATTACCCCTCATTCTGTCACTTCTAGCCCTTGTAAAAAGTTCCTTACCAGCTCTTTTGTAGCCTTCAGGTAATAGAAGGTCTGCTTTAAGATCTCCCTAGAGCCTTCTCCAAGCTGAATAGCTCCAATTTGCCCTATAGGGGAGGTGCTTCAGCCCTCCGATCATTTTCATGGCATCTTTTGGACCCATCCAGCAGTTTGATGTCCTAATGCTGGGAGCCACAGAACTGGGAAGATTGCAGATGAAGTGGGAGCAACTTGATAAGTGAAAGGTTTCATGAGAGAAACTGTAGAGTGAAAACCAGTAGAGAAAGCACAGTAAGAAAGCTCAGCTGAAGAATGAGAAATGACTGAAGAAGGAATATCAGTTCTCAGCTTCTGTGCTAAAAGGGCTTTATGGAGGAGGCCTCTGCTGAACCTTTAAGAGCTGGCAGAATCCATTAAAAGAATCTTAAGATATGAAAGTTGTCAACCATTGTGCAGTTCCCTGTTAGGAAGTTGAGCAGTCTGACTCAACGGCATAGGTATGTGTCAGATGGTGATGTACATTGATGTACTTTGTAAGACAGACGTGGCAGATAACACAAGAAAGTTAAAAAACAAACCAAATCAACATTTTTCTGTCTTAACTGTTCTAACAGGAAGTGGACTTGATCAGAGGTCAGGTGCAGCAGCTCATCTCTTTACCGATGTGGATGGCTCTACAACCTGTAAGCATGACACTGTAAACTGGAAAATCAATCTGCTAGGCTTTACCCAAACACTGTCTAGTGAATCCTTATGGAATACTGTTATGGGAGTGTAGTATTTAAAACTGCTGTGGAATTATATTTTTTTTGTCTGCTTGGTAAAATTACCTTTCTTGTTGGTAACTGATTCTTGTATAGTTGTGATTATTTGTTATAGGAAAAATTCCATAATCAAGTTTAGTTTGTGGCTTCTTCAAGCTGTTATTTACAGAGGAAGCCATGAGATCCCAGGGCATAGGCAGTGGAGCTGTTGCCTACCCCTGACTGGACTTTGTGCAGTGTTTACCTTCTTGTTTTACACTAATACTTAATGAGATCAATCTGAGACATTTCAGTTTGTCAGATATTTTTTGCGTTCTTAATAAGAAGAACTAGATTTCATTTTTCACCCTTGTGGAAACAAGGATTCCTGCTGACTGAATAACACTTAAACATTTCAGAAACGACTGGAGCAAGAGCTGAAAAAGACACCAAAACTAAGAAAATTCTGGAATCTAATCAAGAAAAATGATGAAAAAATGGATGAAGAGGCAAGAATGAAGTATGTTACAGAAACTTTTTTTAACTCTTAAATCCAAATCCCTTTAAGCTGTATTTCAGCTAAACTAAGTTGTATCAATTAATTTAAAATTAAAATAATGGAATCATAGGATTGTCAGGGCTGAAAGGGACCTCAAGGATCATCCAGTTCCAAGACGCCTGCCATGGTTATGAACATCTCACACTAGATCAGATTGCACAGAGCCACATTCAGCCTGGCCTTAAAAACTTCCAGGGATAGGGCTTTCACCCCCTCCCTGGTCAACCTGTTCCAGTGTTTCATCACCCTCATGGTGAAAAATTTCTGAAGATGACAATTGAGGATTGGTCATATGAGGGCTTCTGGAATCCGTTGTGGTTTTCAGCAGATTTTAAAAAAAGGAACTGCTGCAGAACTTAAAATTTTATTTGATCAGTGGTTTTGTGATAGCAAATCTTAGAGCTATAGAGTGAAAGTCGTAAAATAAAATTCCTATCTGTTCCTGACCTTTAGTAAATAATTTAGCTCTTAAAACGAACAGTTGATGCAATTATTTGAAAAAATCTGCCTATCTAACCAAAGTTACATGTCCCAGTACTTTTGTGTTGCAGTGTGATCAGAAATAGGTAGTGGCATCTCTTTGACTCAGTAGAAGCATAGGTTGTTGATTAACTGTGTGCCTAAGAATGTAGACTGCTGCTCTGCCTGCCTCAGTACAGAGTGAAAAGTTATCATTTAGACAGTCTAGGTTTGTTTTAAAGCAACCTGCTAGCATTCAATAACTCTTAAATCAGCTAGCTTTGTCTTAGTGAAAGATAGGATGTCCTCCTGGTTTGCATGTAAGGAATATTCATGCTTTTGTCCTGTGTCTGATTTTAGAGCATACCGGGAGAGAAGATTTCTTTCACAACTCATTCAGAAGTTCATTTCTGTGCTAAGATCAATCCCTCTCTCAGGTAACTGCTTCTTTTTTAACTATGTTACTTTGCTAACTGTTTATCTATCTCCTGTTCTTTCCTGTTGCTGAATCAGCTGCTCCTTAGGGTACCAGCCTGATGCTGGAGACTGTATCTGGATGGAAGTTTAGTGCCTGTATGGATTTTGTGTCAAACTATATGCTTTGAAAATCATGGAATGGCTTAGGGTGGAAACGACCTCAGAGGTCATCTGCTCCAATCTTCCCACCGTGGGCAAGGCCACCTCTCAACTAGACTCAGCTGCTGAAGGCCTCATGCAACCTGGCCTTGAAAACCCCCAGGGAGGAGGCATCCACATCCTCCTTGTTCCAGAGTCTCACCACCCTCATACTGAAGAACTTCTTTCTAAGATTCAGTCTAAACCCTCAGCTTCAAATGATTCTTTGTTGTTTTGCTGCTAGACACCCTCATGAAAAGTCCCTCTTCAGCCTTCCTGTAGGATCTCTTCATGTATTGAAGGCAGCTATTATGTCTCCCGGGAGTCTTCTCTAGGCTGAACACCCCTAGCTCCCTCAACCTACCCTCATAGCAGAGGTGTTCCAGCCCTTGGATAATCTTTGTGGCCCTTCTCAGTCAAAGAGCAGAAAGCTACTTTAAACCTCTTCTCTTCCTATTCAGTATGAACTTGATAAGAAAAAAAAAAACATTTCTAGGTGGTGGTCTTTATTGTGTGCTTCCAGTCTTGCAGCATTAAAGCATTTCTTCCATACTTAGATGCCTTGTTAAACAGATGGTATAAATGCATATCAGAAGGCTCTATTCTGTCAGTCCTGTTGATTTATGGTAAGAAGAAAAGCCTAAGTGAAAGGAAATTCTGTACAATTTGACTGCTCTTGATTCCTAAGTCACTGTGACAAGCAAAATTATATGCTTGCCTGATTTAAAAAGGGAAAGTGTTTATAAAGGAAGATGTTAGCTTTTTTGAAAAAAAAAAACAAAAACAAAAAGGCATATTATGCTGGAAGCACAGAGTAGTTTGGGTGAAGTTGCTTCCTGCAGTTCTGCTTTTACTCTTAAGAAAATGCAGCTCTTCACTCATCTGTAAGAGAAAGTTTTCTGTGCTGTGTCTTAGAATCATAGAATGGTTTAGGTTGGAAGGGACCTCAAAGATCATCTAGTTCCAACCCTCCACCATAGGCAGGGACACCTCCAACTAGAACAGGTCATCCATAGAAGGGATAGCTGGCTCCCAGTTTTCCCAGTTAGGCAAGATTTGCATTAGCAGTCCTTTGGAGGCTTCAGGAAATAAAAATCTGATAAAGCAAACTGTTTGGTTTTGATGGGATTTTGGAGGCTGCTTAGTAGTCATCACTGAATACCTTTGAGTATCATAGAACTATAAAATGGTCTGGGTTGGAAGAGACCTCAAAAGGTCATCCAGTCCAACCCCCTCTGCAGCCAACAGGGACATCCTCAACTAGATCAGGTTGCCCAGAACCCTGTCAAACCTCACCTTGAATATCTGCATGGATGGGGTGTCAACCTCCTCCCTGGGCAACCTGTTGCAGTGTTCCACCACCCTCATGCTAAAGAGCATAGAATCAAGTATTGTGGAAGCCTTTTGCACTCACCTTAATTGCAGCTTTTGAGCAGGTCTTTTTGAAACCCAGAGTTAAAAGTTTTTAAGCAGGCCTTTGGTATTTTGTGGAAGTGTGCAATTTTGTGTCTTGTCTTGGTTCTCTTTTTCAGAGTGGATAAAATCATTCTTGAAACTCTGGTTCCATTACTTTATCTAATTTTTTTCTGGCTTGAAATACAGAAAGGGAAAGGTGTGCTAGGTAGCTTTTTATCATGCTAAAGCTAATACTTGTTTCTTGCATTTTTAAAGGATAGTACAAATGTATTATAGTGGCAAAAAAAAGAAATATGTATTTGCTTTCTAGGTCCTGTTTCTATGGATAAAGTTCATTATTGTGAGAGATTCATTGAGCTCATGCTGGATCTTGAGGTAAGTTATGAAATGGTTTCAGCCTATTTGCAGGTGGACCTTTGTCAATTGTCAAAGTATAAAATCATTAGGACAGCTTCATTCAAGGTTTGTAGGTTATGTCACAGCTGTGCATATGGTTGCTTACTGGTGGCTTTCCATCTGAAAGTAGGAAGTTGTCGCAGTACGTCTAGTGCTGTTCAATATCTTCATCAGTGATACAGGCTGCCAGATTGAGTGTTGCACCCTCAGCAAATATGCAGATGATACAAAGCTGAATGGTGAAGTCTGAAGGGTGGGATGGCATCCAGAAGGGTGTGGATAGGCCGGAGAGGTGGGCTGAGGCGAATCTCAGGAGGATCAATAAGGCAAAGTATAAGGTCCTGCACCTAGGCTGGGGTAATCCTAGATATCAAACTAGGCTGGTGGGATGATCAGATTGAGAGCAGCCCTGTGGAAAAGGATCTGGAGGTCTGAAGGAGGGTCACAATGATGACTGGGGCTGGAACACCTCTGCTATGAGGACAAGTTGATGGAGCTGGGATTGTTCAGCCTGGAGAAGAGAAGGCTGCAGGGCAGACCTAATAGCAGCCTGCCAGTACCTGAAGTGGACTACAAGAAGGCTGCAGAGGGATGGTTTGCAAAGGCCTGCAGTGATATGATAAGTGCAGTGGTTTGAAATGAGAGAAGAGCAGGTTTAGATAGGGTGTTTGGAACAAGTTCTTTAGTATGAGGGTGGTAGAAGATTGGAACAGGTTGCTTAGGGAGGTAGCTAAGACCCCATCTATGGAAATAGCCGAGGGCAAGCTCAACAAGTTTCTGAGCAACCTGATCTAGCGGACCATGTTCCCTGCTGACTGTAGGGGGGTTGGAGTAGATGACCTTTGGAGGTCCCTTCCAACCTTAACCATTCTGTGATTCTATAATTAGAAGAAACACAGTTTGCAGTCTTGAGAAAGACAAGCTTAGAATTCATGTATGGAAAAGAGGCATTTAAGAGAGTGTCACAGCAGTCTAGCAGTCTGACATCTCTTTTTGTAGCACACAGTTATTATGGAGCCACTTGGTAGTAGAAAAGTTGCTTTATTTGATTTACTTTTCCAGCTGGCAGGATGCAATCTCACTAATGGCGACTTTGTGCTGTGCCCCAAAATATCTGAAAGGCTGTGTTCATAGCACCCTACCTCCATAAACGAGCAGCAAATATTCTTTTAGTTTAAGAACTTCTTTTAGGGTATTAGATCTCTATATACTTGTGCAGGAATCTATCTTGATACACCTTCTGGAAATGGAGAATGAAGATTAACCCTGATTTCTCACACTTTGAACAACTGCTTGTCCTATTGTGAGGTTTTTTCCCACAGGCTTTGCTTCCCACCCGGCGCTGGTTTAATACAGTTTTGGATGACTCTCATCTCGTTGTTCACTGTTACCTATCCAGCCTTGCTAAAAGAGAGAAGGAGGGACATCTCTTCTGCCAGGTGACACACAAAACTGTTGGAAATAGCTTTTTTCATTATGGTGCACCTCTGAATACTGCAGTTGTGATGGTTTTGTTTAAGATAGGTTTTTCTGAGGGATGTTTATTTAAATCCCTAAGACAGTAGTTCTTTCTTTCTTGGCTGTACCTCTGAGTGCTTTTACATTTTTGTCTGGTTTTGAACAGTTCTCAAAGGTGCAACCTAGAAAACAGTGCAGCTTCTGGCATGCTTTACCCCTGTAGCAGAAATTGTTGCCAGTTCATTCTTACATACTTCATTTTGACTTCAAACTGTTCTGCAGTGTAGGTGGCGTTCACTTCTATCCTTCATCTTAGTCACAGGCAATATATTGCTTTATTGCATAATTTGAAGATCTGTCCCTTTTCCTGCACCTCAGCTGCTGTTCCTGCTGCTTAATGTTCCCCATCTCTGGCATTTGCTCAGTTTCTCATAGGATCAGTGTTAACAGAACACAAAGCCAGCAGCACATCTGAGTAATTTTCTTCTTCCAAGTTAAATAATATCACTGAAAGGTAGAATGAATTCCAGAGCTGGCAGGAGGGAGCAAAACCTCTCCTTTAGTAGCACTGAACTGTGCTGGCTTTGGTGTCTCAGTGAGAACCTCTGCCTAGATTACCTTAGTCCAACCAGTTTCAGTTTCAAGGCCTAGTGTGTGAAAGAACCACCATTCATTGTGAGCTGTGCTGTAATTTCTGTGGCTTGTAGATGAGATACCTAAATAAAAAGATTTTGTGCATAAGCCAAGTATAAAATTTGAATTCTAGTGCTTAAGTTTATTTCTCCAAGAAATTTGAGGAGGTTTTGCATGTACATGGCACCCAGATTTGTCCTCTTCAATTGTGTTTTTGTTTGTAGTAGGATGTTTGTTATTAACAACCCACTAATTTGCATGGATGGTGTCTCAGCTTTTAGATATGCTTAAGTTCTACACTGGCTTTGAAATCAATGATCAGACTGGAAATGCTTTGACAGAGAATGAGATGACAACAATTCACTATGACAGAATTACTTCTCTGCAGGTAGGCAAATGACAGAATTGCTTATGGAGGAGAAAGGATTTGGGTTTGTTGTTTCACTGTAATTTGCATCTGGAATAGACATCGAGTCATTTTCCTAAACAAGCCTCTTGTTTTTCCTGTTGAGTTACAGAAATAGTTTTGAGTTTTTGTCTGCCATGCTGAAGAAACTGAATACTTCAATATTATGTAGTGACTATGACTAATAATGTGCTCTAGCAAAACACTGCCACTTGTCATCTGCTGCTTGTGATAGGCAGAGGAAGCTGGGGTTCAGCCTAAAGAAGGGAAGACTCCAGGGAGACCTTAGAGCTTTCCATTACCTGAAGGGATCCTACAGGAAGGCTGCAGAAGGACTTTCATTAAGGGTGTCTAGAGACAGGACAAAGGGAAATGGTTTGAAGCTGAGGGAGAGTAGGTTTGGACTGGATCATAGGAAATAAGCTCTTCAGTATGAGGGTGGTGAGACTCTGGAATAGGCTGCCCAGGGAGATTGTGGATGCCTTCTCCTTATGGATGTTCAAGACCAGGTTGGATGAGGCCTTGAGCAGTCTGTCTAGCTAAAAGAGGAGTAGATGATCTCTAAGATTCCTTCCAACCTGAGCCATTCTATGACTGTTGATGAACTGCTCCCAGGAAATCATTTAGAAGACAAAAGTGCTGCAGGATATTAACTTAGGATTCTGCAGTAGGTGGCACCATTTCTTCAAGATCGGTACACATATGTACTGCAATAGTGTTCCCTTGTATACAAGAGATAAAAATTCTCATAATTTGTGGTCCAGTAAAGATAAATGCACTTTTCAGTGATTTTTCCTATCAATTTAGGCAAAAAAATAAAAGAGAACATGGTTAAATCAGCCTGTTTCGTGTTTTTCTTAACTGCCTGCAAGGCTACATGTCCATCCCTTTAGGTTTTGTTTTAATGGTGATAGAAGGGTGTCTAAATAGATTCTGTGCTGGAAGCACAGGAGTAACAAACAGGTGGTGCTAAAAAAAAAGCACTGTCCTGGTAGTGTCCACAGGGTACTAGGTGTTAGAAGAAGCTATACTTTGGTATAACTATTTAGATGGGTATTGTTTCACTGATATGCTTACATTCAGATATTGGGCTTGGGTCTTTTGCAGAGAGCAGCATTTGCACATTTCCCAGAGCTATATGACTTTGCACTGTCAAATGTAGCTGCAGTAGACACTCGTGATTCACTGGTGAAGTTGTTTGGGCCTCTTAGGTAAGTTACCAAAATGAAATGCAACATGAAGTTGAAATTCTTTGTTCTCAGTATGTCTTAATTTAACAGACTTCTGGCCTTTTTTTTTTTTTTTTTCTTCCTGATTTCTCATCTGCCTTCTCAGGTCTTTCTGACTTATGATGCATCCACTAGTAGTGAAGCACTAGAATTCCAGTATAAGAGAAATTTTTTTTTTTCCCTTTTTTTTTTTTTAAGTGAATGCAAGAAAGTACTAATATTCTGGAAAAAACTAACTGCTTAAAGTGTTTGTAGCAGTTGTTAACTTAAACAGTTAGAGGTTATCTACTCTAAGTATGGATTTTTTTTCTCTGTTCTGTACAAAAGCTACAACAGAAATAATAAAAGCACAGCACTGCTTACTGTAGATGCTGTGGTTAAAAGGGTACCAGTCTGTGCTTTGACAATGTCTGCTCTATTGTTTGGATCTGTTTTCAGGCATGTGTCTTGAAACAATAAAAAAAAATGCTCACACCTTGCTTGGTTTGTTGCTGATGAATGCTTCATCTTACATCTGTGGCTGAGTACCCATGAAAGTGCTCTAGAGCAGTTTGTAACAATTCCAAAAATAGCTTATAGAAATACTTCAAAACTTCACTTAAAATCCTGATCCATAATTATTTGTTTGTGATGAAATTCATAGAGTGGTTTGGGATAGAATGGACCTTAAAGATCATCTACTTCCAACCCCCGTGCCATGGGCAGGGGCAGCTCCCACTAGACCAGGTTGCTCAAGAGCTCATCCAGCTTGGCCTTGAACAACTCCAGGGAAGCTGTTCACAGCCTCCCTGGGCAACCTGTTCCAGTGTCTCATCGGCCTCACTGTAAAGGGTTTCCTCCTAATCTGCAGTCTCAGTCTACCCTTCTCAATCTTAGAATGCGTAGTTGGAATTTTTAATTATTTTCTTAAGCAGAATTGTGCTGTTTTAGGAAGGTAGATTAAGACTAGGTATAAGGAAGAAATTTTGTAGAATGAAGGTCAGGAAACAGTGGAACAGTTTGCACAGAGAGGCAGTAGAAGCCCCATCCCTGGAAGCATTTGAGGTCAGGCTGGACGAGGCTCAGAGCAACCTGATCTAGTTAAAGATGTCCCTGCTTACTGCGGCGGGGTGAGCGTTGAAATAGATGACCTTTAAAGGTCCTTTCCAACCTAAAGCATTCTGTGATTCTCTGCAGCTTCGGTGTGCCTTTTATCTTCTGCTTTGCAGTTCGGACACTCTCCACCGGGTGGCGTCCTACCTGTGCCTGCTGCCGGCCCTGTCTGAGGGGGAGAGCTCCAGCTATGAGAAGGAGTTTCTGCTGGAGCTGCTGGTAAAAATATCATTACATTGCTTGCATTTGTTTTTTCTTGTACAAACTCAAGACATAGATAAATCAAGAAGCTAGGCTGTGGTAAGGTAGCCATTATGGACCTTTGTTGAAGCACCTGGGAAGCACAGCAGTGTTACAGCAGTAAATGGCATACTCAGCTGGGATTTATAGCCAGATAAATGGACTCTTTGCAAATGTTAATTTTTAAATGTAATTGCCCCAAACCAGTATTTTTGTGTTTGGTGTAGTTGTAAAAGTTGGTGACAAGCAAGAAGATCAGAGGAAATGGTTTCAGGCTGTGCTGGGGGAGGTTTAGGCTGGATATTAGGAAATATTTCTTCACTGAAAGGGTTCTCAAACACTAGAATGCTCTGCCCAGAGCACTGGTGGAGTCACCATCCTTGGGGGTGTTCAAGCAGTGTGTGGACCTGACAGGAGGGGTGAGGCCTTGAGAAGCCTGGTTTAGTGGAAGGTGGCAGGGGAGGTTGGAACCAGATGAGCTTTAATCTCCCTTCTAACTGAAACCATATAGAGTCACAGAATCATAGAATAGTTTAGGTTGGAAGGGACCTCAAAGATCATCCAATTCCAGCCCCCCACCATAGGCATGGACACTTCCCACTAGAACAGGTCGTTCAAGGCCTCATCCAACCTGGCCTTGAACACCTGCAGGGAGGAAGCATCCACAACCTCCCTGGGCAACCTCTTCCAGTGTTTCACCAACCTCATGGTAAAGAACCTCCTCCTAACATCTAGTTTAAATCCCCCCTTTTCCAGTTTAAATCCATTACCCCTCATCCTGTCACTACAAGGCCTTGTAAATATTCCCTCTCCAGACTTCCTGTAGGGTCATTTCAGATACTGGAAGGCTACTACAAGGTCTTCTCAAAGTCTTCTCTTCTCCAGGCTGAAGAGCCCCAACTCTCATAGCTTGTCCTCAGAACTGCTCCAGCCCTCTGATCATCTTCGTGGCCCTCCTTTGGACTTGCTTCAACAGTTCCATGTCCTTCTTGTGTTGGGGTCTCCAGAACTGCACACAGTACTCCAGGTGGGGTCTGATAAGAGCAAAGTAAAGGGGGAGAATCCCCTCCCTTGCCCTGCTGGCCATGCTGCTCTTGTTGCAGCCCAGCACACAGTTACTGTCTGGGTTGTACGTGCACACTGTTGGCTCATGTTGAGCTTTTCACCAACCCAGACCCCCAGGTCCTTTTCCTCAGGTCTGCTTTCCAGCCACTTGCCACCCAGCCTGGATTTGTGCTTGGGATTGTGCCCACACAGGTGCAGGACCTTGGCTTTGTTGAATGTCATGAGGTTGGCCTGGGCCCACCTCTCCAGCCTGTCCAGGTCCCTCTGGATGCCATCCCTCCCCTCCAGCAAGTCGACTGTGCCACACAGCTTGGTGTCATCTGCAAACTTGCTGAGGTTGCACTTGATTCCTCTGTCCATGTCGCTGACAAAGATGTTAAACAGCACTGGTCCCAGCACTGACCCCTGAGGGATGCCACTTGTCACTGGTCTCCAGGGGGACATTGTGCCCTTGATCACCACTCTCTAGGTGCCACCATCCAGCCAATTCCTTATCTAGTGAGTGGTTCACCCATCAAGTCCATGTTTTTCCAGTTTGGTGACCAGGATGTCATGTGGGATAGAGTCAAACACCTTATTCAGGTCCAGGTAGATGACATCAGTTGCCCTTCCCTTGTCCACTGTTGCTGTGACTTTATCATAAAAAGCCACCAAATTTGTCAGGCATGATTTGCTCTTTGTGAAGCCATGCTGGTTGGCATCAGACACCTCTGCTTTGTTTTCCATTTGCCTTAACAGAACATTTAGGAGGATCTGCTTCATGATCTTGCCAAGCACAGAGGTGAGACTGACTGGTCTCTAGTTCCCAGGGTAATCCTTTTTTACCTTCTTGAAGATGGGAAGTTATGTTTGCCCTTTTCCAGTCAGGAGGAACTTCAGCACTCTGCCATGACCTTTCAAATACGATGGACAGTGGTTTAGCAACTTCATCTGCTAGTTCCTTCAGGACCCGTGGGTGGATCTCATCAGGCCCCATGGACTTGTGCATGTTCCAATTCCTTAGATGCTCACAAACATGATCTTCAATTATAGTGGGCAGAACTTCCCTCCCCCAGTCCTTACTTTTGTCCTCAGGGACTTGAACATTGTGGTTTGAGCACTTGCTTTTGAAGACTGAGGCAAAGAAGTCATTGAGCACCTCAGCCTTAGCCATATCCTTTGTCACCAGCTCTCCATTTCTGGAAGGGTCCCACATTCTCCCTAGTCCTCCTTTTCTCTGATATACCTGAAGAAATTCTTATTGTTCCCCTTAATGTCCCTAGCCAGGTTCAACTCCAGCTGTGCTTTAGCTTTCCTAACCTGATCTCTGGTTGCATGAACAATTTCTTTGTATTCATCCCAGATTACCTGTCCTTGCTTCCACTCTCTGTAGGCTTTCTTCTTGCATCTAAGTGTGTCCAGGAGCTCTCCATTCATCCATGCAGGCCTTCTTGCATTCTTACCTGCCTTCCTTTTTTTGGGATGCATTGGTCCCAAAATAGGAGCCTGGAGGCGGTGACCCTTGAACATTGACCAGCTTTCCTGGCCCCTGCTTCCTTCCAGAGTTTTTTCCCATGGCACCCTGCCAAGGAGGTCCCTGAAGAGATTGAAGTTTGCTCTTCTGAAGTCCAGAGCAGTGAGTTTGCTATGCACTCTCCTTGGTGCCTTGAGGATCTTAAACTCTACCATTTCATGTTCACTGCAGCCAAGGCTACTCTTCAGCTTCACTTCGCTCACCAGCACCTCTTTGTTGGTGAGGACTAGGTCCAGCATAGCACCTTTTCTTGTGGGTTCCTCTACCACTTGAGACAGGAAGTTAACATCAGTGCATTCCAGGAACCTCTTAGATTGCTGATGCTCTGCTATGTTGTCCTTCCAACAGATGTCAGGGTGGTTGAAATCCCCCATGAGGACCAGAGCCTCTGAGTGTGAAGCTTCTCCTGTTTATTTGTAAAGGGTCTCAACTGCTTTGCCTTCCTGATCAGGAGGTCTGTAGCAGACTCCTACTATGATGTCCCCTTCCCATGCTTTCCCTTTAACCTTTACCCATAAGCTCTCTCCTTTAGGGTTGCACATCCTTGGGTGGAGCTGCATGGATTCTAGTTCATCATTGATGTAGAGGCCAACACCCTTTCACCTTTTACCCTGCCTGTCCTTCCTAAAGAGTCTATAACCATCTGTCCCTATGCTCCAATCATGAGATCCATCCCACCATGTCTCAGTGATGCCAATGGCATCATAACCCTGGAGACTTGCATATATTTGCAATTCTTCCTGTTTCCTGTGCACCTTGCGTTACTGTAGAGGCATTTCAGTTGTGCCTCTGTTGGAGTTGACTTACCTACTGATTTTCCCTTACCCTGTTCTTTGGGCACTCTTTTTTTTCAGTCTGTAGCTCAACCCTAGGGTCAGATCCTACCTATCCATGCTCAGACACCTCTGTAGCTATCAGCCTATCTCTGCCCCTCATGTCATCACTAACACGTGGATTACACTGTTGGCAGCTACTGCCTGTCAGGGATCTGGCTCATCTCTGCAAGACTTCGACTGCATTATTTTGTCCCCAGCATGCTTCTGGACAGCAGGTTGAGAGCTCTTACTAATCCTCCATTGCTCCCACACTGATCTGTCCTCCCACACCTTGCCACATGGAAGCCTGATTACTTTGAACCCCTTCTCCTTCACATCCTGTTTAAAGCCCTGTCAACTAGCCCTGCAATCTCCTTCGCAAAGACTCTTCCGCCTTAGAGAGAGGTGTCTCCTGTTTGGTGTCAACAACCCTGGTGTTCCATAGGTCATACCATTGTCAAAAGAACCCAAATTTATGGTGGTGACACCATTCATGGAGCCATGGAATAAAAGACTGTATTTGGCTGCTTAATCCAACGTCTCTGCCATTGGTTGGAATAACAAAAGAGAAGATGATTTGGACTGCTGAGTCTGGCACCATTCATTTTATGAATATGAATCTATAGTCAGACTCTCAGAAACAGTTTTGAGTTTTTCTGGAAAAGTCGTTGCTGTTTTTGTAGTGACCTTTGTTCCCTTTAAAAGCAAACAAAGGAAAAAAAAACCTGCTGGAGTAGATCTAGATATTCAGGACCTGTTTGATTCCTCAAACACATCTGAAATAGTATTCAATGCACATATTTTTTCTGGATATTGATTGTATAACAATATACCATAGGTACTATTAAAATAGCATATCTATTTCAATTCTTTTTCATAGACCTATTTAAAAATTGTTCACATGATTTCCAGTGCTTCAGATGGTAATAATATGATGCTTCTGGATGCCATCAACAGATATTTGCTCAGTTGATGTATTTAGGTGTTGGATGGATTTATTTCCTTTTTCTCGCAGAGCAGGTATTACTGAGTGAGCAGGATTAGGTAGCTATTGACTACATGTTCAATGGAAAGCAAAATAAATGTTATTAGAAGGCATAGAATCATTTAGACTGGAAAAGACTTTCAAGATCATCAAGTCCAGCCATTAACCCTTTCTCTACCAAGTCTACTGCTAAGACACATCCCCAAGCACCACGTCTCCAGAGCTTTAAAACCCCTCCAGGAATGATGACTCCACCATCTCCCTGGGCAACCTGGTCCAATATTTGACAAACCCTTTCAAAGAAAACTTTTTTCCCAAATGTGCAGTCTGGACTTACATTCAGCTGCAGCTGAGGCCATTTCAACTCCTCTTCTTAGTAGGGAGTCAATTCTGTGCTAGGCCTTAAGTGAATCTTTTCAGTTCTGTTGTGCCCTTTTTGCTCTGCTGAGTAGCCAAATGCTTGTCTGACTGCAGTGATACAACCAACAGATGGGCTGTGTGTTTGTTCATCTTCCAGTGTCTCTGTGTACCCCTATTACATTTAATAAAATAAAACAAAACCCCAAAGCAAACAAAAGAGAGAGAATAGCAAGTGAGCACCAGCGGTCTGGTGGATTAACGTGTGTATTTCCAGTCTAGCTTTATTTCTCCTTTTTGGTTCATGGGAATTTGAATTACATCCTTCCTTTAGGTATCCAGGCATGAACGGCGAATATCTCAAATTCAGCAGCTCAACCAGATGCCTCTTTATCCCACAGAGAAGATTATTTGGGATGAAAATATTGTACCAACTGAATATTATTCTGGAGAAGGTATGACTCAGTAACTCAGTAAGTGCTGAATGGGACAGTAAATGAATCACAGAACGTTAGGGGCTATGAGGGACCTCAAAAGCTCATCCAGTCCAACCCCTTGCAGAGCAGGATCACCTAGGCCAGACCACACAGAAACGCATCCTAGCAGGTTTTGGATATCTTTAGAAAGAGAGACTTTACAAATGCTGCCCAAAAAAACCCAGTTCTGATGTCTGTATTCATTATGCCTTCAGAACTTGTTATAGATCATAGTATGGTTTGGATTGGAAGTGGCCTCCAGAGGTCACCTAGTTCAACCCTCCCTGCAGTCAGCAAGGACATCCTCCACTAGCTCAAGTTTCCCAGAGCTTTGTTTGGCCTGACCTGGAAGACTTCCAGAGATGGGACTTCAGCTGCCTCTCTGGGCAACCAGTGTTCCACCACTCTCATGGTGAAGAGCTTGTTCCTAACATTCAGTCTAAATCTGCTCTTCCCTCATTCCAAAGCATTGTCCCTCATCCTATCCCTGCAGGCCTTTGCAAACAGTTCTCCTGCAGCCTTCTTTTAGCCCCCTTTAAGTACTGGCAGGCTGCTATCAGGTCTGCCTGCAGCCTTCTCTTTTCCAGGCTGAACAACCTTCCTCAGCCTGTCCTAGCAGAGATGCTGCAGCCCCATGAAGTGCTATTACTTGCTCTTCATTGATTGTCTTAAAATCAGTTTTCTTGTATTCTGATTACAGCGAAGAATTTGCGTCTTGTACAGGTTCATGTAGCAAAGCCCCCAAAACCATGGTTTTAGTGGCATGTATTTATAAAAGGAGTAGTTCTTAGACTCTTGAAGGATAACAACTAATGGCAGTTCTAGAATAAGATATGAATGTAATTCTGAATCCAATCCATAGAACCAATGTGAATTCACCCTCTTTGTGTTCATTTATCAACTCCCTTTCCATCTTCACTTCCTTAGGCTGTCTTGCACTTCCCAAATTGAACCTACAGTTTCTGACTCTTCATGATTACCTGCTGAGGAACTTCAATCTTTTCCGATTGGAGTCTACTTACGAGATCAGACAGGACATTGAAGACAGTGTCAGCAGGATGAAGCCATGGTAATTATTGTTAACTGATGCAGATGGTGTTTTCCAATTCAGCTCTAATCAGAGTGCATTCCAGGATGAATAGCTGTGTATGTGCTACATCCATAGCAACAAATGTGATTGAAATTCCTACCTAGATGCTATGTTTTATACTTATTTCTTTCATAAGGGTGTTGCCATCCTGCTGGATGATGGTGTAAGGGTGTGTTGCATCCCTTTACATGTATTAAGACAGCACGTTGGATGCTAGCAACCACTGTTGTGTTGAGATGGCTGCTGAGGTGGTTTTCCAGAAGTTCTGGGCCTTGGCTGACGTTACAAAATCTGGAAACTTTAGCACCAACTCTGCTAGCTTATGAAATATGTTACTGAATGGTCTTTAATTTGCCATCTACCACATTTTTGTAGAACTACAGAATAAAGTTTGAATTGGAAAAGACCTCTAAGATCATTTTAATCCTCATTAGATTTGAAGGAATACTGTGGTGTGATATCCCTTACTCTCTGTAGCTCCTTCTTGTTGTCTTCCTTTTTTTTCCTCTGTGAGATTTTGTTGGGTTTTAATTTTTTTTTTTCCTACAATACCAATATAAGTTTCTTTTGTTTCTGGAAAGAGAAGAATAAGTCAACTGATTTAAGGATATGGTTTAAGGGTGAACTCTGTAGAGTAGGGATAATGATTGGACTTGATGATCCTGAGAAGTCTTTTCCAACCAGAATGTTTCTGTGGTTCTGTGATATTATTCTTGATTTCTAAAATGCAAAATTATGTGAATCTGCTTCAGCAGCATGCAAAATTAAGAGCTCTGGCTTTGTCTTAGAACTGTCTGTGAGGTAAATTCTTTCACATTTTAAAAGAAAAAAAAAAAAGAACTAAATCTGTTACAACTAACTAAACTTTACTGTTTGAGCTTTTCTTTTTTTTTTTAGGTTATCAGAATATGGAGGTGTAGTCTTTGGTGGATGGGCTAGGATGGCACAACCCATTGTGTCTTTCACAGTGGTGGAGGTGGCAAAGCCCAATATTGGTGAAAACTGGCCTATGAGAGTAAGAGCTGATGTCACAATTAACTTGAACGTCCGAGACAACATCAAAGATGAGTGGGAAGGTATTTAGGTTCTCTGAAATAAAGTGTTCAGAATAAGTACTCATCAAAAAACATTTGGATGTAATCTTACTTGTAAGGAAGGAGTCTTTTGTCCAAGATAGGGATTTGTCAGTCTTAGTACACTGTTTAACAGTTAGTTACACAAATTTACAAGTCTAAGAAGTTTGTTTTCACAAAGTTGTCAGGGTTGGAAGGGACCTCAAAGATCATCCAGTTCCAAGTGCCCTGCCATGGGCAGGGACACTTCACACTAGATCAGGTTGCCTAGAGCCAAATCCAGCCTGGCCTTAAAAACATCCAGGGATGGGACTTTTACCACCTCCCTGGGCAAACTGTTTCAGTGTCTCACCACTCTTCGTGGTGAAGAACTTCTTCCTAACATCCAATCTGAATCTACCCACTGCCAGTTTTGCTGTGTTGCACAATGAGAAATTGTCTCACATGAAAAGTGTAGCCTGTGTTTGCTAAGCTTTGAAGGTGATCTGTGAGAATCTGTGAGTGTAGTGGAGAAAAGGATTTGTGTTCAAAAATTACATGTGAGTTGGAAAAATTGCATTTTTAAAGAAGTAGCTCAGCAGGGACAAGGGGCAATGGGTACAGGCTGCATCAGAGGAGGTTCCACTTGAACAGAAGGAGAAACTTTTTCACTGTGAGGGTGACTGTGCCCTGGAGCAGGCTGCCCAGAGAGGTTGTGGAGTCTCACAGAATCATTGAGGGTGGAAGAGGCCTTTGAGGTCATCAAGTCCAACCTATGACTTAATACCACCACATCAGCTAAACCATGCCACCAGGTGCCATATCCAGTCTTTTCTTAAACACCTCCAGGGATGGTGGCTACCACCTCCCTGAGCAGTCCATTCCAGTGCCTAATTACCCTTTCTGTGAGGAAGTGCTTCCTAATACCCAACCTAAACCTTCCCTGGCGCAGCTTCAGACCTCGCATGGGGGTTGAACTGGATGCTCTTTTGAGGTCACTTCCAACCCCTAACATTGTGTGATTTTGTCAAGTCCTAGTAGATACTGGTGTCCAGGAAGAGTGGAAAAGATGACAATATCATCAAGGATACAGAGCCATAGAATAAAGGCCTGTTTTGAAACAGAACATATGCTTTACACATGTGGGGTTGCATTTAAAAGGTATCTGTGTATTAAGGAACAGAGAAGGGAAGTGGTTTTGAGTCTGTCTGACTGTTGCTCTTTGGAATCAGGGCTGCGTAAGCATGATGTCTGCTTTCTGATCACCGTGCGGCCCACGCAACCTTACGGCACCAAGTTTGACCGACGGAGACCTTTTGTGGAGCAGACTGGCCTGGTCTATGTGAGAGGCTGTGAAATCCAGGGCATGCTGGATGAGAAAGGCCGTGTTATTGAGGAAGGTGTGGATATACCAACACTTGTTGAGAAGTATTTTTTATAACCCTCATCTTTGTTTCGTTTGTTTGTTGGCTTGCTGCATCTTTAAGCAACGTTCATTAAAGTTACTACCTACTTGACAAAATAAACCAATTCCATAAGCAGCCTGGGAAAGGTTGACTAGGGTCCTCTAGTAAAACTTGATGGAATCAGATTAATTAAAGAAATCTGATATGTTTTGGTTTTAGAAATAAAATAGCTTGTCTTGTAAAACTGATGGTAGAAATGGCATGGAAACAATTATGGATCACTTACTTGAAGGACAAGCTCATTTTAGCACTACTCAAATTCTAATCTTACTGTTTCATTACGAGCAGGACCTGAACCCAAACCAAGACTTAAGGGGGATTGCAGAACATACAGAGTGTTTCTGGACCCAAACCAGTATCAGCAAGACATGACCAATACAATCCAAAATGGAGCAGAAGATGTTTATGAGACATTTAATATAATAATGAGAAGAAAACCAAAAGAAAACAATTTCAAGGTGTGTTGCTTTCTTATTGACCCTTAGGATAAGAGTTTGTCTGACTATGACAGCAGTACTGAGACTTGTTCATTTTAGATGCATGTAGTTAGGCTTTTTGGTGGTACTGGAACTCTTCAGAAAGCTAGAGCGTGTCAGCTGGCACTGTTCTTGCTATGAGGGTGCCTAATTTTGTACACTTGAAAATCTTTCTTCTGTGTGTGCTTCTTTGCCATTAGATCATTTAGACCTGTGAGTCATAGAATGGTTTAGGTTGGAGGGGACCCCAAAGATCATCTATTCCAACCTCCCTGCCATGGGCAGAGACGCCTCTCAACTAGACTGGGCTGCTCGAGGCCTGGACCCTCTCCATCATGTCCATGTCCTTGCTATGTTGAGGACTCCAGAACTGGTTGCAGTACTCCAGCTGAGGTCTCAGCAGATGCACTGTATGTGTATTACTCAATCTAACAACAGACCTGTCAGTTAAAGGCTGCTCTGTGCTGGTGCCTTAGAACAGACTTGATAAGTGTATAGCATGTAATGTAAAAGTAATTCTCTCTAATGCTGTCTTCCACTTCCATAATCTGCAGGCTGTTCTGGAGACAATTAGGAATTTGATGAACACAGACTGTGTGGTTCCTGACTGGCTGCATGACATCATTCTTGGATATGGAGACCCAAGTAGTGCACACTATTCCAAAATGCCAAATCAGATTGCAACTCTGGATTTCAATGACACTTTCCTGTCCATTGACCACTTACGAGCTAGCTTTCCTGGGTACAATATTAAAGTGACTGTTGACAATCCAGTTCTGCAAGTACCCCCCTTCAGGTGAGCTCAGAATTTCAAGTACTCATGGTCTGATATTCTTGGTCAAGTATGTTGGCAGGTGGAGTAGAGTTCAGTGTTTGAAGGGAGGAACTTTTAAGAAAAGATGTTAATATATTAAGATTTAGGTACTTAGGTAACAGTTAACCCTATTACAGTTAAGAGTGTACAGAAATGCATCACAGCATCACTTGTCTTAATGCTGACAGAAAGTCTTGTAGAAGTTTCTAAGACAATCTGGTGTCATAGGGAACCTGCTAACATCTGGTCTTAAATTATGTGTCACAGGATAACTTTCCCAGTAAAGGGAGGTAAAGGGAAGAAAAGAAAAGAAGAGGATGGGAATGAAGAGAAAGCTGAAGAAGTGAAGACACTGATTGCAGAGCCTCATGTCATTCCAAACAGGGGACCATATCCATACAATCAACCAAAACGGTAATAAATAGTTCAGAACTTTTTTTCAAATGCCAGCACCTGCAGAGATGCTGGTTTTCAGAAACACTTTAAAAATTACATTGTTGGTTCTGAGTGAATTGTCATTTTGATTTTAATTGCCAAAAGAAGATTTGAATGTGAAACTGGTTTGGGTTATATTTAAATCAAAGTATTCTATTATCCACTCTGTTGAAAAAGTCCCTTGCAGAACAACAAGCAGTGCTCTTTTATAGACTGAACTGGACTGAAAGTGATCCCCAGAAGTCACCTAGTCCAACCCCTCTGCAGTAAGCAGGGAGATCCCCAAATAGATAGATCAGGTTGCTCAAAGTCCCAGTCAAGCCTGACCTTGAATATCTCCAGGAACGGGGCCTTCACAAATCCCTGGGCAACCTGTTCCAGTGTTTCACTACCCTCATAGTGAAGAGGTTCTTAAAACCACTTATGCTATCAGACAACCAACCAACCCTTCTGATTGCTTTTAGACTTGTGTGAATGCAGCCCACCAGGAACAGGGTTTCACGATGCCAGCTTTTGAACAGTAAAGCACATCTGTGTGACTTCATAAAAGGAAGCTTCACGCTGGCTTACAACTGGCTGCAAACTGGCAGGGACTGGCCCCTATGAAGCTTTTTGTTACTAAGCAGTGATAGTACATAAGTAGGATAAAATTGACTTCAACAAAACACAGAACTGACTAGAAACAGTGATAAAATAATCTGAGAATAGCTACAGTATTTTAATTCTTTTTAACAGACTTAAGCTTCAAGTTCATAATTTATCATTAAAGTGAAACTAATAAATCTCTAGGTCTGTATCCATGTCTCTCCTTAAGGCATTGAAGGAAATTAATATCACAAAGGAAGGAAAACAACAGCTATTAAATGTTTACTAATACAATTTAAGACTGGTTCTGTAGCAGGTGTTGAGAGGGATCAAAGGAGATTTGGAGCCTGAGTCATGGCACTGCAGTACCGTAGTAAGAAGAGCCCCACGAGAACCCATAAAACCACCCCTTCCCAGGAGCACCACCTCCTGTTCCTTCAAGCAAGTGCTCCCATGACCTCAAAACCTTGCAGGATTCTATTATGGCTCAGGAAAAACTAGGAGAATAATACCTAAGTAATTTTACAGCAGTCTCAGCAAATCATAACCAAAGAGAAACAGCTCTTGTCATCTTGCTTAGAAATGGCAAGAATGTCACATAGTTCTGGAAAAACATGTAGGCAAGGAATTGAAATGAAACTTGTTAAAATAATAGCTTTTTATCAAGATTTGGGGCAAAATTTGTCAATTCTCTGATCTTGTTTTGGTTTTTCAGCAATACCATTCAATTTACCCACACTCAGATTGAAGCTATACGTGCAGGGATGCAGCCTGGACTAACTATGGTAAGGTTATTTTTAAGGTCTTTCTACTCTTATTTATTCTTTTTTTTTTTCTTTTTTTGCTTTAGGTATATTTAGTAAAATGCCAGAAATGCCCATTTCTGTAACCTTGCTATGGTCACTTCTATTAATAGTTTGAAAATATGAACAATTAGGATGCAAAGGTTCATTATCCTCCTATCTTTGCAGAGTCACACAGAAACACACATTTGATCTCTGTGTAACTGCATTTTGTGTTTCAGTGGCTGAAGACTTTCCACAACAACTGACCATAATTTTTCAGTGGTTTAATTGCTAGTTTCAGGATGTAAAGCTTCTGCCACTTATAACTGACTTGCATCATTTTCCCCTTGTACTTGGCTCTGCTGAGGTCAAACCTCAAGTATTGTGTTCACTTTGGGCACCTCAATGCAAAAGGGATGTGGAGGTGCTGGAGTCAGTGCAGAGGAGGGCAACAAAGCTGATGAAGGGCCTGGAGAATAAATCTTAGGAAGAGCGACTGAGGGAGCTGGGGATGGTTAGTTTGAAAAAGAGGCAGCTGAGGGGAGACTTCATCGCTGTCTACAACTGCCTGAAAGGAGATTATGGAGAGGTTGGTGCTGGTCTCTTCTCACAGGTAAATAGTGATAGAACAAGAGGTAATGGCCTCAAGCTGCAACTGGGTAGGTTTAGACTAGATATTAGGAAAACTTTTTGTCCCAGCAAGAGTGGTCAGATACTGGAATGGGCTGCCCAGGGAGATGTTTGAGTCACCAACCTTGGATGTATTTATAAGTTGTTTGGATGTGGTGCTTGGGGCTATGGTTTAGCAGAGTAGGGATATGGGTTGGACTTCCTGAGGGGCTTTTCCAACCTGAATGCTGCTGTGATTCTATGAACATTTTTTGCATTTCGATTGTGCCACTTTATTCACATGCTGGATTACCACATTCCTTTTAGACAGGAATCTGCCTAGCTAATCTTCTATGACAGATTGTATTTATTCTTGGAAGTTCACAGAAGCTAGACGGTAATTCCTAGATGACATACTCTTATGCAGAAGTCTACATCAGCATTGGGCTAAGTCTTTCCTAGTGTGTCTATGTCTTCTTGAAGTTTGCAGAAGCCAGCAAACGAGTTGGATGTGAGACAAAGTTTTTTATTGTTGATAATGTATGATGTCAGTGGCTTCTGAGACTGTTCTGTTACTTTACCAAGTGGTACTATTGCTGTATTGTGCAATTGTCTGACAAATTGTTTGTTGCTTTTGGCTTTAGGTAGTGGGGCCACCTGGAACTGGAAAAACTGATGTAGCAGTCCAGATAATATCCAATCTTTATCATAATTTCCCAGAACAACGAACTCTTATAGTTACCCACTCTAATCAGGTAAAGTGTCAGCGGTATGAAATTTTCCTATCATTAAAATCAAAAAATGCAGCAGCTATTGACATTAGGAGGTTTGGGATTGCAGCTGTCTTCCTTGGACAGTGATTGCTCTGTCTTTTTTGCTTCTAAGAGAAGGCCTCTTCAACAGAATGCTTGCTTCCCCATCCATAAGAGATGGAGTCTCAAGCACATACGAAAATGTAATAGTAATGATAAAAATCTTAACTGTTATCCTGGATCTGCAGCTGGTTTGGAAGTGTTTCTTTGGAAACAACAGTCGTCTCTTTCCTGGTTTTTGTATTTAGTCTGTCCTATTTAGTTACAAGCTGCTTTAACTGAACATTTCAGAATGTTCAAACACATTTCATTGTTTTCCATCAAAGCAAGATCAAGCATCTAGTTGGTAGAAGAATGGTGGATAGAGCTTTGTCCTGGGGAGTTACAACTTGGAATTAATGTTTATATGTAAAAGGTGAGTGCCAAGAGGCTGGAGCCAGGCTCATCTTGGTGATGCCCAATGACAGGACAAGGGGCAATGGGTGGGAGCTGAGGCATTTGAAGTTTCATGGAAACAGGAAGATAATTTTTTTCCCTGTGAGGGTAACAGAACATTGGAACAGGCTGCCCAGAAGGGTTGTGGAGTCTCCCTCTCTGGAGATATTTCAGGACCCATCTGGACACATTCCTGTGTGATCTGGTATAGGTAACCTGCTCTGCAGGAGGGTTGTACTGGATGATCTTTCAAGGTCCCTTCCAGCCCCTAACATTATGTGATTTTGTGTAAATAATAAAGGCCACTTCAGAATGGAGTGTAGAAGATTAACAGTTAAGTTGAGAGTAAGGGCTGAGAACTTGTCCACTGGAGAGAAAAGGAAGGAGCAAATTATAAGCAGCTAGTAGAGTTTGATCAGACAAGATTTACATGAGAACATGAACTTGGAAGTATACTTGAGGAAATAAAGTTGATGTCAGCAGGGTTCATTCCCTATGCCTTGACTCTGTGCTTCAACATGTTTGCAGGACTTCCAGATGACTTGAAATACAAGTGGAGCTTGCTCGTGTTTATTCTTAGTTTCATAGCTTGATGGTCCAGTGTTTACAAACTTAGTCCTTTGAAATGCACGAAACTGGACAATCGATACTAAAGCTGTGAGAGAATTGAAGAGTTTAAGGCAAGAGATGTAACACAATTTGATGTTTAATTCAGCAAAATGTATTTGTCCATATGGAATAGAGTCACTGCAGCCACAGCCAGTACCATATCACATTCTAATGTGAAATGGAATGGTTTAAAATCATCCGCCAAAAAAAATTGTGTTTGCAAAGTGTAGTTCTTCAGGCATTTTTCTAAACTAGCTTTGTCAGCTAGGTGGTAGAATCAAATTTTTAAATTGTAAAATCAAATTGTTGCATGAAGTTGGCAAATAGAAGAGTTTTAATAGGCCAGTTTCCCTGTTGTGCAGAGCTCTAATTCCAGTATTAACTTCATATTTGCTTTGGTTTCCATTTATACCAAAAGAACCAGAATTTCCTAGTTTCCTTATCAGGAATTCTTCAGTTTCCCCTGCAAGAGCCTGTGGACTTCTAAAAACTACCTTTTGTCCTGTCCTTGTCAATCTTTAGGCCTTGAACCAGCTGTTTGAAAAAATCATGGCTCTAGACATTGATGAACGCCACCTCCTGCGTCTGGGTCATGGAGAAGAGGAATTGGAGACAGAGAAAGATTTCAGCAGGTGAGGAGGGAGGCACTAATGATAAACTTGCTTCCATAAACACTGTAGCAAAATGTGTTTAATCCATTCTGCCTCCCTTGTAAAGGAGCAGTGTGTGAGAGGTTTTTCCTTTCCCATGTTGTTGAATCCCAGAAATGCAAAATGCACTTACAGGGTTCAGTAATTTTCAATCTTATTCAGCAGAGAAACTCTTCTCTTGAGAATCGCAAGACAGAATCACGCTGTTGCTTGTTCACAAACTCAGCTGCTTGAATAAAATTAGTTGATTTTATTCTGGGCCCATGTACACTTTATAGGATTAACTTGGCAGAGAAGGTTGAATGCTACAGGTAATTCTTTGTGCACCCACAGTGTCACTCCTGTTGGTGTGGTAAATACTGCATTAAGAAATGCACACTTAAAGTTAAACTTCCTGCTTTTCATTTTTTCAGAGTATTTCTTAACTAGAAGGCTTCTTATTTCACTGACAAATAACACACCTTGAAGAACACAGACAGAAGGAAAGCTGTCTACTCTGTGTCAATACAAAGACTTAAAACCTGTTGTTATGTTTCTTTGTACCTTGTTACAAGTCCAGCTTGACATCAGCAGGATTACATAGAACCATCAGTGTAAGCAGGGGTATAGTGGTCATGCACTGGAAATAACTGAGCTGCCTGGAAGCTGGATTATTATAGCAATACTTTAATTTCAAAAGGTGTAGTAAAAATGATATATAGTTACTAGAAACTGCCCACATAGGCATTCCTGAGTTTCGTTTAGCAAAATAAACATCTCCTGATTAAAAAAAAAATAAAAATTTGTCTAAATGCGAATGCTTTGACATAGTCAAATTATTGCAGAAATTTAAGAGCCAAAATCTTAGTGAAATGATGCCATGGCATATGTTATTTGTTAACATTCACAGTTTAGTAGATTCCCTGAACAGTAGTGAGTGCTTGTCATGTAAAAAAGAATTGGCTTTGAGGCACTCTATATTATATAGAATCAGAGAATGGTTTGGGTTGGAAGGGACTTCCAAAAGTCATTCAGTCCAACCCCCCTGCAGTCAGCAGGGACATCCACAACTAGATCAGGCTGTCCAGAGCCTTTTTGGGCCTGACCCTGAGTATCTCCAGGGATGGGGCCTCAGCTACCTCCCTGAGCAACCTGTTCCAGTCTTCCATCAGGCTCATGGTACACAACTTGTTCCTAATATCCAATCTAAATCTGCTCTTCTCTCATTTCAAACCACTGCCCTTGTCTTGTCACTACTGGCCTTTCTAAACAGTCCCCAGTCCCTCTTAGCCTTCTTGCAACCCTCTTCAGGTACTGACAGGCTGCTATTAGGTCTTCCTGGAGCCTTCTCTTCTCCAGGGTGAACAATCCCAATGCCCTCAGCGTGTACTCACAGTAGGGGTGTTCCCTGATCATTTTTGTGGCCCTCCTCTGAACCTTCTCCGTCAGGTCCATGTCCTTGTTGAGGGCTCCAGAGTTGGACGCAGTTCTCCAGGTGAGGTCTCACCAAAGCAAAGTGGCAAAATGACCTCTCTTATCTGCTGGCAGCATATCTTTTGGAGCAGCCCAGGCTGCCATTGGCTTTCTGGGCTGCAAGCTCACACTGTTGGCTCAGGTCTAGCTTCTTATCCACCAGCACCCCCAAGTCCTTTTGTTCAGGGCTGCTCTCAATTTCTTCATCCCTCAGCCTGGACTTATATCTGAGGTTGCCCCAACCTAGGTGTGGGAACTTACTCTTACGCTGATAGAACCTCCTGAGATTCTCCTCAGCCCACCTCTCCAGGCTATCCAGGTCCCTCTGGATGGTATCCCACCCTTCTGACTTATCAACCACACCACTCAGCTTGATATCATCTGCAAATTTGCAACATTTGTCTACTTCCATTCTTTTTTCAAGGTAACTCCAGACCTGTGGGGCATCCCTGCAAGTCCTCTGGATTCTGGCAGTTTGGGAGGGAGGGATAAGGGTTGAGCACTATATTTAAAAGTGAACTGCACTGCTGTGAAAAGAGTTGATTTTTCATATGCCTTTGGTTTGTATTTATGTTGCTTCTGAGTCCATGACTTTTCTTTCAGGCTGTCTTTAGAGGGCAGAGTGCTGCTTAAGGAATTTTTACTAGTTGCCAGCTTAGTGTTCCATTTTTGCTCCTTCTGCAGGCACAGCAGAGCTGGGCAAGGGATTTTAAGAACCTAAGTTGGGGAGGAGCTTATTAAACTGATACTGGCTTGAACACAGAGGGAATCACAGCTGCAGATTTTTTTTTTTTTGGTAGAAATAAATTAAGATAGAAAAGAGAACATATGCCTTGAATTGTGAGAAATAAGACAACACTGGAAATGTGAAGAAAAAAATCCCAGACAAAGTGGTTTCACTCCTTTTTGTTTTGTTGAAGAAGAAAAGGGTATTGAGTGTTCCAAGGATCCTAACTGTCATAATTCTAAGGAACTTGTTTTGTCCAGTTTTGAACAATATCACATTCAGCTGTGTTTTATAAAATTCAAATCTCCATCTACTCTCACTCTTCTAGTTAATACAACAGAACCCATTATGATTACCATGGATTGTGTTGTGGTTTTTCTGTGCTGAAAATGTTTTATAACAATTAAGTTTAATAAGACCTTGGAAGTTGGCCTGTGTCCAACTCTGAGCTTTTAACTGCATGTGCATTTTAAAAATAAGGTGTCCTGCTCCTCTCTCACTTCTTTAACTCAGTCCTTTTATATCACTATTTCTTAGAAAATGTGATTCATTAATTATTGTTCTTCTGAGAGGAGAGGAGTACATGGAATAAGTAAACTAATTTCTAAAGGAAAAAAAATGGGCTGGAATTGTCAAAGAGGAAGAAGAATGGAGTAGGTTACAAACTAATAATGAAAATCATAAAAGTTATTAGGCTGGCAGCTATGAGTGCAGGACTTCCTCTTACGTGTAGATGCAGACCTATCTGTTATGATGGGCTAGACACTGGAAGACATTTTGCATATTGCCCAGTGAAGCTAGTCTTAAGGTACAGAAACTGCAGGTGTAGGCTCTATTTATGACTGTGGTGGTAAGACCTCACCTGGAGTGCTGCATCCAGCTTTGGAGCCCTCAACACAGGAAGGGCATGGACCTGATAAAACAGGTGCAGAGGAGGGCCATGAAAATTATCAAGGGGCTGGAACACCTCTGCTACAAGGACAGGCTGAGAGAGCTGGGGTTGTGCAGCCTGGGAGAGAAGGCTCCAGGGTGAGACCTTGGTGAACTTCTTGGTGAACTCTGTAGTGTATGGTTAGTGGTTGGACTTGATCATACTAAGGTCCTTTCCAACCTGAATGATTCTTGTGACCAGAAGTGGGTGACAAGAAGGCTGTGCAGGGACTGTTTACAAAGGCCTGTAGTGACAAGGACAATGGTTTGGAATGACAGCAGAGCAAATTTGGATTTGATATTAGGAAGAAGTTCTACACCAGGAGGGTAGTAGAATACTGGAACAGGTTGTTGAGGGAGGTAGTTGAAGCCCCATCCCTGGAGATATTCAGTCAGGCCCAACAAGGCTCTGAGCAACACTATCTAGTGGAGGATGTCCCTGCTCCCTGCACAGGGGTTGGACTAGATGACCTTTGGAGGCCCCCAAACTATTCCATGACTGTCCATAGACTTGTATAACTTACTCATGTTTGTATGCTCTGAAGTATACCACAGCTCCTAAAGAGTACACTGGAGGTAGTGCTTTCCTGCTTTACAGGTACATCAAGAGGAGGTTTTACTAACACAGAGTCTTTGTTGAAGTGATAAGATTAGAGGAGCCTTTTTAAGTAATGGCTCTGGCCTGGCTTTCTAAATTGTTAGAGTGCGAGTGACAGGAATAGAGGACATACAGCAAATTGCTGTGCTTTTGAACTCTAGTGGTTGTGGAGAGTTTATCGGAGTGGGATAGAGTATGTCAGTTTTCTAATGTACTCTTTTTTTAAATGATCTTTCATTGTGATACTTAGATAAAATCAGGCTTGGTACATTTAAATGCTAATTATGCTCTATTTGATAATTGTGTAGGTATGGGAGAGTTAATTATGTGCTGGCTCGAAGACTTGAACTGCTGCGAGAAGTTGGGCGGTTGCAGGAGAGTCTTAGAGTCCCAGGAGATGTTTCTTACACTTGTGAAACAGCTGGCCACTTCTTCTTATACCAAGTAAGGACTGAAATTCTTCTACAGACACTCTATGACCTCAATATGTTATGAAACATTTGGTAAAAATTGGAATGAATTTGTCACAATTGAGTCTAAAAAAGCTTTGTTTGGTTATTAAGAATCCAGTGCTAGCTCCAACTGTGTTTGCAGCACTACTTACTTGTGTTGCTGTTGTCTGAAATCCTGCCTGATGCCTCACTATTTGAAGGGCTAGCAGGGCTGCTGTTCGTGGCTGCTAGCAAAGATTCTAACCTGAAGTTTATTCTTCAGCCAGGAAAATTTGTGTGCTGCTTTACACATTAGCATTAGAACAGCTACTTGGTGAGCCTGCTGTTTGGTGTTCAATGGCAGTGTGAAGTCAGATGCACAGTGTACAAAGCAGGGATCTTCTGTAGATCCTTTATTTCTCAGGGATATGGTCTAGTTAGCAACTAGAGTGGCTAAAGCAGATTGTAGAGTGGTACTTGGAATGAAATGTATACACTATATCACAGAATAGATCTGATTGGAAGAGACCTCCAAGGTCATCTAGTCCAACTTTTGGCCCAGCACTGATGTGTCAACACTAAACCATGTTCTTAAGTACCAGGTCCACAGGCTGCTTGGATACCTCCAAGGATGGTGACTCCACCACTGCTCTGGGTGGACCATTCTGGTATTTAAGAACCCTTTCAGTAAAGAACCATTTCCTAATGTCCAGCCTGAACCTCCTCTGGCACAGCTTGTGACCATTTCCTTTGGTCCTTTTGCTTGTTATCAAAAAGCAGAGGCTGCCCCCTCTTCACTCCAGCCTCCCTTCAGGGAGTTGTAGAAAGCAATGAGATCTCCCTTCAACCTCCTCTTCTCCAGACTGAACACTCCCAGTTCCCTCAGCCCCTCCTCATAACCCAGGTGCTCCAGGGCCTTCACCAACCTCGTTCCCCTTCTCTGGACACGCTCCAGCACCTCAGTGTCCTTTCTGTAATGAGGGGCCCAGAACTGAAGCAATACTCTAGGTGTGGCCTCATGAGTGCTGAGCATCTCCCTGTCTCTGCTGACCACAGTGTTTCTAATCCAAGCCAGGATGCCATTGACTTTTTTGGCTACCTGGCTCACTGCTGACTCCAGTCAACTATCAATGAATACTCCCAAGTCCCTCTCCAAGTTGCAGCTTTTCAGCCACAGATCTCCAAGTCTGTAGCTTGCCTGGGGTGGTTGTGACCCAAAGGCAGGACCTGGTACTTGGCTTTGTTGAACTTCGCACATGTTTTTAGGCAAGTTACTCAGGTAGTCACTGTAGTTACTCCTAGTATCTGTAGTGTGGGCCTGGAGAATAAAAGCTAGAGCACTGCTAGAACTTGTTGTCTGCCTCAGTTTCCTCCCAAAGCAATCTCACTTAGTATTTAAACCAAAAAACTGTAAGTGGAGTTAATGAAGATGCTTCTGTATTGGGTTTATACAGCAAGGTTTTGGTAACAGCAGGCTGCAGGGGTCACCTCTGAGAGGAGGCCAAAAGCTACCCTATGCTGCACACAGGTAGCTCTTGTGTACCTGCTGCTGGCCAAAGCTAAGCTCAACAGTGACACTTGTGGCACGTCAGTGAAAACATATTTGAGAAAAGATCAGAAAGCACTGGGCAGTAGCTAGGGGTAGAGATGGGAATGTGAGAAACAATTCCACACACCAATGTCACAAGAAAAAGAAGGGGCAGGAGGTACTCCCAAGCACTGAAGCAGAGATTCCCCATAGAGAGGACTGTATTGAACTATGCCATCCCCCTGTAGCCCATGGAGGACCACTTTAGAGCCAATATCCACACTGCAGCCCAGGAAGGACATAGTGGAGCAGGTGTATATACCCTGGGTGAAGTTGCAGCCTGTGGAAAGGCCATGGAAGAACACAGTAGAAGTGTGAGGAGGAAGGGGTGAGATAGATGTGGTTTTGTGAACTTGAATGGCAAGCACTACACTGTTCAGAGTGGGGAGAAGGTGGAAGAGTCGTGAATGAAGGAATGACATTGAGCTTAGAAAGAGAGAGTGAGTGGAGAAGAAAGGTGATTTTGGTTTTGTTTGTTCTCACCATCTTACTCTATTTCTAGTTTGCAAAAAATGAAGTTTGTTTTCCCCAAGTCAAATCCGGTACTTGCTGAGTGATCTGTCTTCATCTCAGCCCATAAGCTTTTCCCATTGTACATCCTTTCCCTGTCCTGTTGAGGAGGTGAGAGTAAGATACTGGGTGTGAATCTGACAGCCAGCTGAGATCAAACAGCTACAGCTTCAAAAACTTCCTGATGGAAGCTCAAACCTTGCTGGTATGACTGTTTTTCGTGACCATTTTTTGGTTGTGTCTGCAAGACCACATCTTGCCAATGTTTTTTGTGATACAGAAAGATGTCAGCTTGAGAACCTTTTTTTGTTTGCCATAGGTAATGTCTCGTTGGGAAGAGTACATCAGCAAGGTGAAAGTTAAAGGTGGGAAACCCCCAGATGTTGCGGATGTTTCTGGTTTGTTTCCTTTTCACCAGTATTTTGCAAATGCTCCTCAACCGATTTTCAAAGGCAAATCCTATGAAGAAGATATGGAGATTGCTGAAGGGTGTTTTAGACACATTAAGAAAATATTCACTCAGCTTGAGGTAAGACATGTAGCTCTTTCAGGTAAGTGGATTTGGCTAGTCCTATAAAAAATTTTATATAGTTCCAAAATTGTCTTTTGCTACAAGGGATATATTCCTCTAGGCAGTGAGCTTGCTAGGCAAGGGAGGCAGAATTTCCACCTCTGAATAATACAGGCATGCTTCGCAATAGGAGCAAGATCTAATCCGGCTTACTTTGATCTGAGGAAGCAGCCATTCTGCATGTTCCATAATCAGAGAGTCACAGTGTGTTAGAAGGTGGAAGGGACTGAGAAAGCTCATCCAGTCCAACCCCCCTCTGCCAGAGTGACAGATCCAGGTAGATTTTGAATGTCCCCGGAGAAGGAGGCTCCATAACCTCTCTGGGCAGCCTGTTAAGTGCTCTTGTCACCCTCACAGTAGCACCTCCTATGTTCCAGGTTGCACCCACTGCCCCTTGTCCTGTCATTGGACATCAGTGAGCAGAGCCTGTTTCCATGCTCTTGCCACTGCCCTGCACATATTTATCAACATGAATGAGGTCTCTCATCAGGATACTCTGTACCAAGATGAAGAGCCCCAGCTCCCTCAGCCTGTCCTCAGCAGGGAGATGTTCCACTCCATCGTCTTTGTGGCTCTGTGCTGGACTCTCAAGCAGTTAGTTCCCTGAGGTCCTTCTTGAACTGATAGGTTCCTAGGGTTGATGCCCCTATAGCTGCTCCTCTGATCCTCATAGAAGCTTTGTATTTACTTTAAATTGCCTTTAACCGCATAACCTATAAGTGACTTAGGCAGACTATCTTCTGGTCTGCCCAGAATTGCTTGGGAGGCTTTTAAAAGTGAAAGTGAAGGTGATCTCTGTATCATTTTGGTCATGGTAACTGGATTGCTCTTTCTGATGCTTAGATTTTATGTTATGATGTAGGAAACAAGAAGACAGGATTCTGAGAAGGATTCTTAGAGTTAATTGAATAATTGGGTGCAAATTTTTTATGTGCATGCAGCTTGAAGAATTCTTTGTATTCTAAAAAGATTGAGTTTGAAGAGTTGTTTCCAGCTTTAGCATTAAAAACAATTATTCAAATGGGATTGTTAACTATAGAGACCTTCATAACTTCCTTGTCTAGTTATATTGAGAAGCTGGCCTGGGAATTTGAGTCAGTACATTTTATAAACAATAATTCTTTGTATTCTGACTTGCAAGGTTTTCTTTTCTTCTCCATAGGAATTCAGAGCATTTGAACTTCTTCGCAGTGGCCTGGATAGATCGAAATACCTGTTGGTGAAAGAAGCAAAAATCATTGCCATGACTTGTACTCATGCTGCTCTGAAACGACATGACCTGGTTGAATTAGGATTCAAAGTAAGGATTATACTAACTGGGGTTGGGGGTGGGGGGGGTGTGTGGTTGGGTTTTCCCTCTTCTGCCTTGAATACCTCTTTTTATTTGTCCTAAATCTAGGCAACTAGATAATTTTAAGTTGCCTTTTTCTAAACTAGTATCTTTTCATTTGTATTTCTACCAGAGGAAAATATAATTTCTGTAGGATAGAGTCACTGTTGAGTTACTTCATATATAAAAAAAAAAAGCTTAATAGTTCATATCTATTTAAAAAGAGATCGTTTTGCCCTATTAGATGATGAACTCCAGTGATATGATTGAGTAATAAAATAAGGACAGAATTGGGAAATAAAACATGACCTTTATTACTGAAAAAAACTTAATCACAGAATCTTAGAATGGCTCATGTTGGAAGGGACCTTAGAGATAATCTACTCCAAAATCCCTGCCATAGGCAGGGATGCCTCTTAACTGGACTCAGCTGCTCAAAGCCTCATCCAGCCTGGCCTTGAACATCCCCA
>VWZI01007547.1:132380-160309 GCA_013396835.1 Psilopogon haemacephalus
TTTTTTTTTTTTTTCAGTATGACAACATCTTAATGGAAGAGTCTGCTCAGATTCTGGAAATAGAAACCTTTATACCTCTTCTGTTGCAGGTGAGACCTGAATTATAACACATTTTACAAAAAAATGATAAATGAAAGCCTGTGTTCTTGAACAGTAGAGAAGACGAAAATATGCAGGAAATAACCTGGAAACAGTATTTGCCGTTGTTCTCCACTAGTTTGTTCTTGGGTTTTAATATTAGGGAGTAAACTAAGAGGTTCTGAAGAGTTGCTCAGAACCTCATTGAGCCTCACCTTGGATATCTCCAGGGATGAGGCCTCAACTAGCTCCCTGGACAATGAGTTCTAGTGTCAGGAGAATTGCAGGTCCCCTGCCATGGGCAGAGATGCTTCTTAGCTAGACTCAGCTACTCAAGGCCTCATCCAACCTGGCCTCAAACACCCTGAAGGATGAGGCAACCACAGCCCCCCTGGCAACCTATTCCAGCATCTCACCACCCTTGTACTGAAGAACTTCTTCCTAAGATCCAGTCTAAACCTGCTCTCCCTCAGCTTCAAACCATTCCCCCTTGTCCTGTCTCTAGACACATCTATGAAAATTTCCTCTGCAGCCCTCTTATAGGATCCCTTCAGGTACTGGAAAGCCTCTGTAAGATTCCCTCACAGTCTTCTCTAGGCTGAACAAGCACAGCTGCCTCAGCCTGTCCTCATAGCAGAGGTGTTCCAGGCCTTGGATCATCTTTGTGGCCTTCCTCTGGACTCAGTCCTGCAGCTCCGTGTCCTTCATCTAGGAACCAGAACTGGACACAGTCTTTGAGCTGGGATTCCTTTGGGAGCTGTGTCAGTATGTAACAGAGGTACACAAAGGATGGTAAGGAACTGGAAAGAGATTTACTAAGCATACTGAAAAGCATTCAGTCCAAGAGCCAGGGTGATGATTAATTAAGGAGTTATCCCAATCATGGAAGAGGAAATGTGTGAATTCCAGAGGTAAACTGATGAAGCACATGAATTACAGAGACATTGAAATGCAGTTTCAGTTCATGACTAGACATGTGAGCACTAAAACCGTTTCAGATGCTTCAAGCAGTTCATACCCACTATCTCATCATCTGAAAAATAAAGTTTAAAGGACTGTCCTAGGCTAACATTGCTGTGTAGAATTTTTTTTTTAACTGTAACTTGCCTATTTGTTCTTCTTTTTTTCATCGTCTGCTAATATGTGATTTCTGGCATTCAAAACACTGTCATATCATCCTTATCCTGATTTTTATGTACTGATTTGAGAGATATATTTACCCTTGCTTAGGTTGGAAACAAGCTAACAGTCTTTAAAATAGATCTCTGTGAGCCTTTAAAATGACTACAGTTCAGCGTAGCTTAAGAACAAAAATTGAAATTGAGGTCTTGGAATAAGACAAACTATTTGATTAATAAGATGTTGTCACTGAGTGCCTAAGTTCTATTGTAATAGCTAAAACTGTGTCATTATTTAATTCTAGAACCCCCAGGATGGATTCAGTCGTCTGAAGCGCTGGATTATGATTGGTGACCATCATCAGTTGCCACCAGTCATTAAGAACATGGCTTTTCAGAAGTACTCTAACATGGAGCAGTCTCTGTTTACAAGATTTGTTCGTGTTGGAGTGCCAACTGTTGATTTGGATGCACAAGGAAGAGCAAGAGCAAGGTGAGGCAGAGAAAATGGCACGTCTAGCTTGTAGAAAAATAATAGGTTGAAACTTGCAAAAGTGCACATACAAATTTGGAAGCTGTATTTTCGTTCACAGATTGCACTGGGTTGGAAGGGACCCTCAAAGGTCATCTTGTCCAACCCCCCTGCAGTCAGCAGGGACATCTCCAGCTAGGTCAGGCTGCCCAGGGCCACGTCAAGTCTGATCTTGAATGTCTCTAGGGATGGGGCCCTAACCACATCCCCAGGCAACTTGTTACAGTATTTCACCTCTCATTGCGCAGAACGTCTTCCTGATGCCCAACTTAAATATCTCCTGCTCCAGTTTCATCTGACCACTACAGGCCCTTCTAAACAGTCTTTCCCAGCCTTCCTGTAGGTCTGCTTCAGATACTGAAATGCAGCTTTAAGATCTCACCAGAGCCCTTTCTTCTCCAGGCTGAATAGCCCAAACTCTCTCAGCCTGTTTTCTTACAAGAGTTGCTTCAGCCCTCTGATCATCTTTGTGGCCTCTTCTGGACCTGTTCCAGCAGGTCCCTGTTTCTGTTGTGTTGGGGATCCCAGAGCTGAGTACAGATCCTGCCAGGACAACATAGCTGAACACAGGGATACACAGCTTCAGCGGGCACCCACTCCAGTGTTATCTCAAAAAAAAAAACTACTCACTGCTCCCAGAGCTCACACCAGTATGATTTGTGGGGTGCAAAACTGTAATTGACTTGTTCTGTTCCATTCTGGCCTCAGCAGTTGCTCTAGCCCCTCCATGTCTGTTTTGTATTGAGGTACCCAAAACTCAACATTTGAGGCGTGGCCTCCGCAGTGCCAAGTACAGGGGGACAATCCGTGCCCTACTCCTGCTGGTCACACCATTGCTGATCCAAATCAGGATGCCATTGGCTTTCTTTGCCCCTCAGGCACTCTGCTGTCTGGTACTCATCTGCTTGTAAATTAGAACCCCCAGGTCCTTTTCTGCCAGATAGCTTCCTAGCTACACTTCAAGCCTGGAGAATTCATGGAGTTGGTGTTGCCCAGGTGCAGGACCCAGCACTTGGCCTTGCTGAAGCACATCCCATTGACATTGGCCCACTGATTTAGTCTGTCTCTGTGTAGAGCCTCCCAACCCTCCAGCAAATCAACTCTCCCACCTAACTTGGCATCATCTTAACTCCTTCCTTTGTGTAAAGAAACTTTAATACTCCTTGAGTTTTGTTACCCAGGAAAAAATCCTACTAGGTTTCTTCACAAGATTTGCATCCTTCAGTACAGAACTGCTCATACGGAAGAGGCTTAAGACTGAAGTGTCTCTGTGTGTTTCTGAACAGTTTGTGTAACCTTTACAACTGGCGCTACAAGAATCTGGGTAATCTGCCTCATGTCCAGCTGCTGCCAGAGTTCAGAACAGCCAACGCTGGCTTATTGTATGACTTCCAGCTCGTAAATGTAGAAGACTTCAATGGTGTGGGAGAGTCTGAGCCCAATCCTTACTTCTATCAGGTAAGAGAAATAGTAAATGTGTAGTTTATTTGATCTGGACATGTGCCATAAGAAATACAAGTAAGAGGCAGAGCTGTTGAGACTGAAAGAAATTGCCCTAAAAAAACCCAACCAACCAAACACAGAGCTGTTTGGAGGGAAAAGTTTCTTTCGGTTTTGTTTTTTAAGGAGTCACACTGTAACGGAAAGTCATCCCCTGGAACTGGAACAGCTGGGAGTTGAGAATCAGAGCACTGCTTCAGAGCACTCCTGGGCCACAGATGACTGAGAATACTCAGGCCTGGACACAGAACTCCATTGTCCTTACAGCAGTGTTTTAATGAGCAAACTTTTCCAATACTTCTTACAGTTACTTTTTTTTTTTTTTTTTAATGAGGCCCGAGTGATATTAACAAGAGTATGATGGTTTGTGAGCGAACATATTGCCATCACAGATTATTTCTCTTTGTGAATTTGGGCATTTCTGTGGAGACTTAGAGGGGATTAAAATGTGTAGAATAGCTTTACACCCACAGGTGTGGGTGACTGGCAGCTGCATTTTCCATGTCATGAAGAGCACACTTAATAGGAAAAAATTAATGAGGCTGGTATGTCCAGCCTGAGTCAAACACATGCCAAGTGGGGATAAGATTCCCAGTATAAATAGAGCAGGAATAAATGTCAGAAATAGAGAACAACTTTTTAACCTGAAAGATAATTTTGGTTGACAGCAAATGGATTTAAAGAGGCTATAAATAACTTCAGTCTGTAGATTTGACAAAACTTACGGCCAGAAGAGTGATTCTGTTTATGCAGACATTAGGGACGCAGGGTCGGGGGGAAAAAAATCACAAAATCCAAACTTAACAGCTTGAATAGCTATGGCTTGCAGTAGGAATAACTGTATATGATAATCCAGATGTCTGGCTCCTAATTGGTAGCTGAAGGAAGTTTAATTATTCTTACTTTTGGTTGCTGGAGAGTGAGTCATTGCAGCTTTTTTGCACGGTCATTTGGAATTATTGCTGCTGGTTTTTAGGCTCTTTTTATTTAAATAAAGGTATCTGTAGATGACTGGTTTCTAAACAAATAATTCTGCAGGCTTATGTAACAGGTTTTGGGTTTTTTTGGCCTTTAAGAAGGAAAAAAATAAATATTGTTTCAGTGAAGGTTTTTAATGCAGTTAAGGTGGCAGTTCCTTTGGGCAGGCAGCTATAAGCTATAGGCATAGAAATGCATTTAGATACAAATTACAGAATCAGAGAATGCTTTAGGTTGGAAGGGACCTTTAAAGGTCATGTAGTACAGTCCCCACCGCTGCGGTGAGCAGGGGCATCTTTAACTAGATCAGATTGCTCAGAGTCCTGTCCAACATGACCTTGAATGCTTCCAGGGATGTGACATCTACCACCTCTTTGGGCAACCTGCTTCACCACCCTGACTGAATAAAAAGCCCCAAATCTTTCTTGTATCTAGTCTAAATCTTTTAATTTAAAAGCACTCCCCCTTGTCTTACCACAGCAGGCCTTGCTAAAAGCCTTGTCTCCATCTTTCCTATAGGCCTCCTTTAAGTATTGAAAGACCACAATAAGGTCTCCCTGGAGCCTTTTCTTCTCCTGGCTGAACAACCATAGCTTCCTCAGCCTGTCTTTGTAGCAGAGGTGCTCCAGTCCCCTGATCATTTTTTGGGGCCCTCCACTGGACCTGCACCAACATGTTCATGTCCTTCCTTTGCTGAGGCCTCCAGAGCTGGATGCAGTACTCCAGGTGAGGTCTCACCAGAGCAGATCAGAGTGGCGGACCTCTCTCCATCTCTGCCTATGCTGCTTTTGATGCAGCTCAGGATGCCTTTTGGGCTGCAAGCACACACTGTTGGCTCATGTCCAGCTTCTCATGCACCAGCACCCTCAAGTCATATGTGTACATATTTAATAGTATGCTTTATGAAAATGCTTTAACATTTAGTTGTTATTCTATTTAAGGACAATTAAATATTTAGAATTTAATCTTACTGAGGTAAAACTCAGAGCTTCTGAGTAAATACTGGAAAGTTTTGATCAATAACATTGTTGTAGATGTTTCCAGCAGGAGGAATCAGAATGAAGTTCTTAAAGCTACTTGTGGTTCTTTTATTCTTTCAAAATGTTTTTTATTAAGTAAGCTAAGAAACATCAGATCCAGAGGCATTTCTTTCAGCACTGAGTCTATGAAGTCACAGATACTCTTTACAACTTCCTCATTTTTTTTCTTCCTTTTGTCTCCTCTTTTAAACTTCAGAATCTTGGTGAAGCAGAGTATGTTGTGGCACTCTTCATGTACATGTGCCTGCTTGGATATCCTGCAGACAGGATAAGCATCCTGACAACGTACAATGGACAGAAACACCTGATCCGGGATGTCATCAACCAGCGGTGTGGGAATAATCCACTGATTGGGCGGCCAAACAAGGTGACTGGGAAACACAGCACTTGCTGGAGTGCTGCTGCTTTGCTTGGGTTTATGTTGTTAGATTCAGCAAGGGCAAGCTTGGAGTCTTGTATTTGGGAAGGAACAGCCCCGTGGACCAGTATAGGTTGGAAATTGACCTGTTGGAGAGCAGTTAAGGGGAAAGGGATCTGGGTGTCCTAGTAAATGGAAGGGTGACCATAAGCCGGCAATGTGCTCTGGTCACCAAGAAGGCCAATGGCATCTTGGGGTATATTAGAAGGGCTGTAGTTAGTAGATTGAGAGAGGTTCTCCTCCACCACTAATCAGCGTTGATGAGGCTGCTTCTGGCATATTGTGTCCAGTTCTGGGCCCCGCAGTTCAAGAAGGATCTCATAGAACTGCTTGAGAGAGTCCAGTGAAAAGCCACAAAGATGATGAAGGGAATGGAACATCTCTCTCATGAGGAGAGCCTGAAGGAGCTGGGACTCTTGAGCTTGGAGAAGAGAAGCCTGAGGGGAGACCTCAATCATGTTTATAAAGATGTAAAAGAGTGGTTAGCTACACATGTTTAGTCTTTGGTTTCCTAGACTTGTGGCCTTGTTTCTGCCTGTTTATAATTTGACATACAAAATGAAGTTGGTGAATTTGGAAAGGCTATGGGCTACATGGACAGACTAACTCTTTTTTTGGGGGGGTTTAGTTTGTCCTCAAAATCACAGAATCACGGAATGTTAGGGATTGGAAGGTACCTTATTAAGTCCAACTGCCCTGATGGATCAGGATCGCCTAGGGCAGGTCACACAGGAACACATCTAGGTAGGTTTTGAATGTGTCCAGAGAAGGAGACTCCACAACCTCTCTGGGCAGCTTGTTCAGGGCTCTCACCCCCACAAGGTGAAAGTTTTTCCTTATGTTTACATGGAACCTCGTCTGCTTACCTTGCACCCATTGCCTCTTGATCTATCAATGGACATTCCTGAGCAGAGCCTGGCTCTGTCCTCCCAAGACTGCCCTTAACATCTTTATAGACATGTATGAAGTCACCTCTCAGGCTCTTCTTCTCACAGGTAAAGAGCCCCAGCTACCTCAGCCTTTCCTTGGCAGGGAGATGTTCTGCTCCCTTCAGCATCTTAGTGTTTCTGTGCTGGACTCTTTCAAACAGTTTCCTGAGATTCTTGAACTGAGGGGCCAAGAAACGGACACAATTCCATATGCTGCCCACACACCAACACTTTTAGGAAGATAGATCCAGAGTGGGAATTATTTTATGAAATGTACAAAGACAAATCTCATGAAACAAACTCATCATAGTTCTAGAGGCTTGATGCTAATTCAGCAGGCGAAAATTCTGTTTTATATAACTGGTGGCTTTTGGACATTTGCACCCTGCTGCGAGCTGTCTGAACTGAATAAAAATGGAAAAGAAACAGTGTATACAATCACAGAGTGGTTTGGGTTGCAAGGGACCATTAAGTTCATCTAGTTCCAACACCCCTGCCTTGGGCAGGGTCACCTCTTACTAGACCAGCTTGCTCAAACCCCAGTCAGTCCAACGTGCTTTTCAACACTTGTAGGCTTGGAGCCTCCACAGCTCTCTGGTCAGCTTGTTCCAGTGCCTCACCACGCTCATGAGGGAAGAATTCCTTCCTCACATTTCATTTAAATTCATCATGGTTTGAAGCCACTGCCCCTCATAATTTCACTCAACTGCTTTGTCAGAAGTTCCTCTCCAGCTCTCCTGTAGCTCCCTTCAAATCCTAAAAGGCTGCTCTAAGGTCTCCCTGGAGCCTTCTCTTCATATGTAGCCTGGCCTTCAGGAGAGATATATCGTAGAATCACAGAAGCTCTTCCCAGTATCTCCCAGAAAGAACAGGCTGGTGATTTTTGTTTAGAGGCCAACTAAAAAGGAGTTAAAACATGGACTGCAATCACAATCCAGAGCTGATGTTACAATTTTGCTGTAGAATGTTAGTTGAAGTGATAAATACTAACCAATGAAGCTTTTTTTTTTCCTTGGTGTTGGATTCTCTAGGTAACAACAGTGGACAGATTTCAGGGTCAACAAAATGATTACATTCTCCTTTCACTAGTGCGGACCAAGGCTGTAGGCCACCTGAGGTATGTAAAAAAATACTCCTGTAGCATCATTAAACTGCATTTCTGTATCACCCAGATGTTTATAGCACATTACACGAAAGCATTGAGTTATTAGAGTATGAAGTTTAATGCTGTGCGTTGAATGAAGTTCAGACATAACTTCCTGTGTTAAGAGTCTGTTATCCTCTTCACAACCACTTCAGCATTTAGGAGTGGCTCTGATACTATAGTCAGAATCATAGAATGGTTTGGATTGGAAGTGACCTCCAAAGGTCATCTAGTCCACCCTCCTCTGCAGTCAACAGAGACATGCTTCACTAGATCATGTTGCCCAGAACTTTGTCAAGCCCGAGCTTGAGTATCTGCAGGGACTACCTCCCTGGGAAACTTGTTGCAGTGTTTTACCATGGGGCAGAACCTGTTCCTAACATCCAATCTAAATCTCCTTTTCTCTCACTTCAAGCCATTGTCCCACATACTGTCACTGTAGGCCTTTGCAAACAGTCCTTCTGCAGCCTTCATAGAATAGAATAGAATAAGCCACATTGGAAGACCTCCAAGATCATCCAGTCCAACCTATCACCCAGCCCTATACAGTCAAATAAACCATAGCACCAAGTGCCCCACCCAGTCCTTTCCTGAACACTTCCGGGGATGGTGACTCCACCACCTCCCTGGGCAGCCCATTCCAATGGCAAATCACTCTCTCTGTGAAGAACTTCTTCCTAATATCCAGCCTATACCTCCCCTGGCACAACTTGAGACTGTGTCCCCTTGTTCTGTTGCTGGTTGCCTGGGAGAAGAGACCAACACCCACCTGGCTACAACCTCCCTTCAGGGAGTTGTAGACAGCAATGAGGTCACCCCTGAGCCTCCTCTTCTCCAGCCTAGACAACCCCAGCTCCCTCAGCCTTTCCTCATAGGGCTGTGCTCCAGGCCCCTCACCAGCTTTGTCACCCTTCTCTGGACACGTTCCAGTACCTCAACATCTCTCTTGAATTGAGTGGCCCAGAACTGGACACAGTACTGAAGATGTGGCCTGACCAGTGCCGAGTACAGGGGAAGAATAACCTCCCTTGTCCTGCTGGCCACACTGTTCCTGATACAGGCCAGGATGCCATTGGCTCTCCTGGCCACCTGGGCACACTGCTGGTTCATGTTCAGCCTACTATCTACCAGCACCCCCAGGTCCCTCTCTGCCTGACTGCTCTCCAGCCATTCTATCCCCAGCCTGTAGTGCTGCCTGGGCTTGTTGTGACCGAAGTGTAGAACCCTGCACTTAGCCTTGTTAAATCTCATAACATTGGCCTCTGCCTGTCCAGGTCCCTCTGCAGGGCTGTTCTACCCTCCAGCAGATTGATACCTGCTCCTAACTTGGTGTCATCTGCAGACTTAATGGTGATGGACTCAATCCCCTTGTCAAGGTCATCAATAAAGATATTGAACAGGATGGGGCCCAGCACTGATCCCTAGGGCACACCACTAGTGACTGGTCGCCAACTGGATGTGGCACCATTCACCACCACTTTCTGGGCCAGTTCTTGACCCATTTCAGAGTGGATCTGTCCAAGCCATGAGCTGCCAGGAGCTTCTTGTGGCAGATGGTGTCAAAAGCTGTGCTGAAGTCCAGGTAGACTACATCCACAGCCTGCCCCGCATTCACCAGGTAGGTAGCCTGACCATAAAGGGAGATCAGGTTGGTCAGACAGGACTTGCCCTTTCTAAACCCCTGCTGGCTGGGCCTGATCCCTTGACCATTCTCTAAGCGTTGTGTGATTGACCTGTTCCATAACCTTGTCTGGCACTGAGGTCAGGCTGACAGGTCTGTAATTTCCTGGTTCCTCCTTCTGGCCCTTCTTGTGGATGGGATGGACATCACATTGGCCAGCTACCAGTCTTCAGGGAACTCTCCAGAAAGCCAGGAGTGTTGATAGATGATAGAGAGTGCCTTGGCCAGCTCATCTGCCAGCTCTCATCACCCTAGGATGGATCCCATTTGGTCCCATGGACTTGTGAGGATCCAAGTGCCTCAGCAGGTTCCTTACTGCTTCCTCTTGGATTACAGGGGGATTATACTGGTCTTTGGCTCCATCTGCCAGTTCAGGAGGCCAGTTGTCCTGAAGAGAGCCTGTCCCACTATTGAAGATGGAGGAAAAGAAGGAGTTGAGTACCTCTGCCTTTTCCTCATCTTTTGTTACTATATGCCCTTCTGCATCCAGTAAAGAGTGGAGGTTGCCCTTGCCCCTTCTTTTGCCATTAATATATTTATAGAAACATTTTTTGTTCCCCTTTACAGCAGTGGCCAGTCTAAATTCTAAGTGGGCTTTTGCCTAATTTTTTTCCTACAAGACCTAGCAACGTCTTTGAACTCTTCCTGGCATACTTCCCCTTTATTCCAAAGGTGATGCGCCCTCTTTTTTCTCCCTAATTCCTGTAGAAGCTCCTTTCTCGTCCAGTCCAGTTGTCTCCCCCATCAGCTCACCTTCCGGCACGTTGAGACAGCCTGTTCCTGTGCCTTCAAGAGTTCTTTCTTGAAGCAGGTCCAGCCTTCCAGGACCCCTTTGTTTTTAAGGGCTGTTTCCCAAGGAACTTTCCCAGTTAGTTCCTTAAATAAGCCAAAAGCTGCCCTTTGGAAGTCCAGTGTGGAGGTTTTGTTGATGGCTCTCGTGGTTTCACCATATACTGAAAACTCTGTTATTTTATGGTCACTGGACCCCAGGCAGCCTCTGACCACCACATCTCCCACCAGCCCTTCTCTATTTGTGAACAGCAGGTCAAGTAGGTTTTCACCCCTAGTAGGCTCACATGACAGCTGGGTTAGGAAGCTATCCTCTGTGAACTCTAGGAACTTTCTAGACAGCTTCTTCTCTGCAGTGTTAACTTGCCAGACATCTGCTGGGAATTTAAAGTCACCCACAAGAACAATGACAAATGATCTTGCGGCAGCCTCCAGCTGCTTGTAGCCGCCTTCGGGTACTGGCAGGCTGCTATTATGTCTGCCTGGGACCTTCTCTTCTCCAGAATGAACAAACCCATCTCTCTCAGCCTGTTCTTGTAGCAGAGGTGTCCCAGCCCCATGATCATTTTTTGGGGCTGTCCTCTGGACTGTCACCAATGGGCCCATGTCCTTCCTGTGTTCAGAGCTCCAGAGTTGGATGCAGTACTCTAGGTGGGGTCTCACCAGAGCAGAATAAAGTGACAGAATCCACTCTCTCCATCCCTGGTCACGCATCTTTTGATGCAGCCTAGGACGCCATTGGCCTTATGTTCAGCTTCTAATCCACATGCACCCTGGCCCTGATCCTTCCCTTTAGGGCTGCTCTCAATCTCATCATCATTCAGCCTGGATGCAAGACATGACACTTTGCTTTATTGGACTTCCTGAGATTCTCCTCAGTCCTTTTTAGGTCCCTCTAGATGCCATCCCATCCTTCAGACATTACAACTGCACCACTCAGCTTCGTATCATCTGCAGATTTGGTGGGGGTATCTCAATCTGGATGTTGTTATCATTGATGAACATGTTATATTACTGCAGATGGGCTTAACTTGGTTCCACCCTAGCAGAGCAACAGGAACGTGATGCTTTGTTGAACAAACACTGGCCTGAATTTCCTCATAGATACTTCCCTCTGAGCTAACTTTTCGTTTGTTACGTATCGGAAGTGTTGGATCACTGCATAAACTGCATTATGGATGTCTGTGCAAATTTGCAGTTTTGGGATGGGGTGGAGGAAGTCTTGTCTAATCAGCAGTAGTAAGATGAGTTATCAAACTTATGTTTGCTCTTTCAGGAATACCAAAATGCTGCTGAGATTTGTTCTCAGTGTAAGTCTTTACTGATGAGGTCTAGATTAGGATGGTTATAGTAAGGGGTGATTTTTCCTGTCATTATTGGTGCAGTGAGCCCTTATGTGTGCAAGAGTTCAGGCTATCTTAGCAGATGATTTTATATTTCTTTTCATTAAGACTTCTTTATGCTTCTAATTATTTTTATTTGAGCTATAACCACCAGTGTAAAAGGAAGTGATGGATTTGGTTTGTCTTCTGCAGGGATGTCCGACGGTTGGTTGTTGCCATGTCAAGAGCCAGACTTGGGCTTTACATCTTTGCAAGGGTATCTCTGTTCCAGAACTGCTTTGAGCTAACCCCAGCTTTCAGCCAGCTCACAGCTCGACCACTTCACCTCCACATTGTTCCCACTGAATGTTTTCCAACAGCAAGACAGGTAGGAACAGCTGCTCTGAATTGCTCTGAATTTTGCTGTCTGGAGTGTGTATTTGACCACTTATTTGGGGTGGGCTCTGAGGGATGAGACTCTCTCCTCTGCTAAACCAGTGCCTCTTGGATCATTATGTCACTAAAGTTTACCTTTACACTCAAGCTGTTTAACTGGGTTTTCCACAAAGCTTAATAATTAATGTAACTTTGTTGTGCCTGCTTTTTCCTGTGTTCTGTCTGTGTAGTGATTTAATAGTCTTCTTTTGCATACTTTTATATGTGCTGCATGGTTTTTGGTCTTGTTATAAAACTAAAAACCTATTATTTCTCAGAAACAATGGGCCACGTAAAACTAACAGTTTTCTTATTAAAAGGAGATGTTCAACTGAGTAATTCAGGATAAGCAATTTTATTTGTCTTTTGGTGTGGTGTTTGTGGGGTTTTTTTTGGGTTTTTTTTGGGTTTTTTTTTGGTCTGGAATTGCAAAATAGTTTTGTTGCTGAGATAGGTTCAGAAGGATGAAAAAGTAATTTGTGATACTGCACTGGATCTTTAAGGAAAGGTTTGTGTTGAGCATCTAAGCACAGATACACAAAACAAGGTTAAATGAAGAAATGGAGGAACATTATCTGCTCTGCTTCCTGGAGCTTTCAGATGAGATGCCTACATAAACCTGAAGTTTGGGTACAGATCTCTCCCTGGCCTTAAGTGCTGTGAACAAATTTGGGAGGGAATCCATCAGTTCATTATAGAATTGTAGAATATCTCAGGTTAGAAAGAACCTTAGATAGGTTCCTCCCTGCCATGGGCAGGAGTGCCTTTCAACTAGTTCCAGCTGCTCAAGGTCTCCTCCAACCTGGTCTTGAACAGCCCCAGGGAGAAAGCATCCACAACCTATTCCAGAGTCTCACTACCCTCATACTGAAGAACTTTGTAAGATCCAGTCTAACCCTACTCTTCCTCAGCTTCAAACCATCTCCCCTCATCCTATCTCTAGACACCCTGATAAAAAGTTGCTCTGTAACCTTTCTTTAGGATCCCCTCACATATTGGAAGGCAGCTGTAAGGTCTCCCCCAGAGTCTTCTCCTCTCTAGGCTGAACAACCTCAGCTCCCTCAGCCTGTCCTGCATATCAGAGGTGTTACAGCCCTTGGATCATTTTTGTGGCCCTCCTCTGGACTTGCAGCAACAGTTCTGGGTCCTTCTTATGATAGGTACACCAGGACTAGATGCAGTGTCAAAGATGAGGTCTCAGAAGAGCAGAGGAAAGGGACAGAACCACCTCTCTTGTCCTGCTGGCCACTCTCCTCTTTAGTCGAAAGTTTTAGGACCACTGCACAATAAAAGATGTAGTACATATGGTCAGTGATTGTGAGCAAGAAGGAACTGGACTGTGGTGGATAAGTAAGCAAGTAAGACAAGTCCTAACCTGATTGTAAACTGTTTTGACCTTTAATATGTTGGATTTGCATCCAAAATGCATTCTAAAGGGTGAGCACCAGAATAGAACCTTTCCTGCAGAAATGTCTTCATTGGGCCACAGTATCCTGATGAATCCAGTTCCCCAAAGTGCCTCTCTTTCCAAAGAATCCATCCATATTTTTCTATAAAAAGCAGTATTTAATTTCTTTATGTTTACTAACATAGGTGAAGAACCTTTGAATAATGATTGTTGTGCTTTGCTTGCTATTGTCTACTTGTATTTTCCCTCTTCCTTAGAATGGGGAAAGACCTTCTCACCAAATCCACGTAATTAAGAACATGCCTCAGATGGCTAACTTTGTGTACAACATGTACATGCACGTCATCCAGAGCACACGCCACTACCAACAGGTAAGAACCACCTAACCTTTGCCGACTCTGCATTCACACAAAATTGGTTTCTGGCAAGTGACCTGACTTCTTGTTGAGGTCTGAAACTCTTCCTCTTAATTACTCAAAAATGTTTTCTGACTGCAAGTCAGAATATTGAAGTTTTAAAAAAGCCTTGCAGTAGCAATAGCTGTATCAATTAGCAATTTATGGCCCTCAAACCAGCAGTAATGGAAGCAGCGCTGAACATGGCTCTGCCTAAGCCCAGAATATATTTATTAGTAGTGAAGAACAAAACTTGTGTCTATTTATGTTTCAGGTAAGTGTAGCTAATGGTGTTACAGCAGGACTGCATGGTGCAATGTTGTTTGTAAGAGTGGTTTTTGTGGCAAGCCTACAGTGTATAGGGAGTGTTTTTGAACCATTTTAGCCATGATGTAGAGTCACAGGAGCCTGGAAAAGAGCTTTAAGATCATCAAGTCCAACTGTAACCAAACCACCATGACCACTAAACCATATCCTGAAGCACCACATTCACAGCTTCTTGAACACTTCCAGGGATGGTGACTCCACCACCTCCCTGGGCAGTCTGTTCCGATTCCTTGCCACTCTCTCAGTAAAAAAGATTTTCGTCATGTCCAACCTAAACCTCCCCTGGCACAGCTTCAACCCATTTCCTTTCATCCTATTGCTGGTAACTTGGGAGAAGAGACCAGTACTAACCTCACTCCAACCTCCTTTCAGGTAGCTGTGAATCAGAGTCATAGAATGGTCTGGTCCGTAAGGGATGTAGAGAAGTCATCTAGTCCAGCCCCTTGCAGTCAGCAAAGACATCCCCTTTAGACTAGGTCACCCAGGGAAGAGCAAGATCTCCCCTTCTCAGCCATCTCTTCTGCAGACTAAACAATTATCTAGACTGGTTAGCAGCTGTAGTGGTTTTCTGGAATAATCTCTCTCAGTGCTATTTCAGTACCAGTGAAATTAGTACAGGGCTGAAAGCAGTTGTAGATGCTGTCTCACGTCTCAACCTAATTTTGACAGTGTCTAATCCATGAAGTAGAATTCAAAACCCAACAGCAAGACCTAGTTATGTGAGTAAAGCTTTAGAGTTACTTAGGTAGTACACTGAGAAGAAAGATGCCTTTACTTAGCATACTTGGAACTGTTGATGCCTAGAGGTAGCTGATAGTAAACAGCAAGGAAGAGGTGTTAAATGCCTTGTGGTGGTTTAGCAGTTACCTGCCCCCCCACTTTGATATAACCCAGGCTAGGACTCAGACGACTGGAATTTAAGAAATGAAGCTTTATATTTACAGCAATGCACAATATACAAGCAGATATTAAAAATGTATAACAGATATTTACAGATATATACAGTGAAAAGGTAATACAGAAACACCACACCCCTCCCAGAGATCAAAATCCCTAAGAGGGGTTTCTAACCACCCCTACCACCTTTCCCCCCTTCCCCAATCTTATCTCACCATCTGTTGATGCAGCAGATAGGTGAAGGTAGATCAGCCAGGGGCATTAGCGGTAGGAAAGAAGTTCCTGCAATTGTTGAGAATCAGCTACAAAAAGGCAGGGAAAAGGAGCCATGCAAGGAGCCAGCCACATCCCAGAGAGGTCTGAAACCATCTGACTAATCTATATTTGGGTTACAACCCTTAAAACTTTTTTTTTTCTTTCTCAGTAGAGCTCTGAGTGGAGTAGCATCATCTGTTTTTCTCTCTCAGCCTATAACCTAATTTCTCATTCAAATCCTCCAATTAGTTCAAAACAGCACATGCCTTCTACTGCATCATCTTTCACTTAATGTCTGGTGTGTATCATGATTTTATTACCCATAATTTATTCATTCTTAGTGTTCTGAAGTTCCCTTCCTGATTTTTGCTTTTCTAAAGTATTTCTGAAAGGAAGCCAGTGCTGTAAAAGCATAGTACTGTCTGTGTATTATCTGGCTGTGGGAAGAGAGTGTGAGCATGGCTTTGTATCCTTCAGCAGATCAGTTCAGGTACTTATCTTCTAGCTCTAGGTTCTGTTCTTTAATAGAAGGATGCTTCTCTGTCACCTCCTCTTCCTTCCTTCTTCTGCAGACTCTTTCATCTAGTATGAAGCTATTTGATCAGTAGAGATCAAAACATAGAACTTCTTCTTTAATCTCACGGCAGACTTTAAGATAGGAAAATTCTTTACTTTTCTGCAGTTTGTATCCAGTGAATCTTGCATTGTTTTTTTTCTCTTTTTCCTGGGAGGCCAAATTTGAAGTATTTTGGTTGCCAGAGAAAGCCTTTGCCAGGTGGAAAAGATACTTTCTCAGTCTTTTGAGGAAGTGCTCTAAAGAACAGAGGATAAAGAAAGTAGGTGACACTACCAAAATACTTTTTTTTTTCTTATAATTATATTTTTTCTTAAATTAGTGAAAGCTCATGCTATTAGGGTGCAGCCCTAGGAGTATGTGATGAGGCTGGTTTTGGAGCCAGTTTGCCTAACATAGTTGGAGATATGTTAACCATGGAGTGTGTGATGAGGCTCATTGGACTGTGCAGCTGGGCACATTCAGATGCAAACGAACGTCTCTGCAAGCCCCGAGAAGTAGTGCTACCATCTGTGTTTTACTTAAAGATGGGAGTTGCTTGACACCTTAATCAAATATGGAGCTAATCCTTCTGCTTAATAGCAATTAATCCTTTTTAGCATCCTAATCTTATCTATTGCCAGTTAAAATTAGTTACAAATCTGTTGTATTCCTGCTGTGTCAGTGAATCACATTCTTCATGCAGGAGAAGAAAAAAAGTGAACTACATCCAAACCCAAAAGTAATAAATAAAGGCATTAATTTCTTTTAGCCTATTTAGTACGACATGTTATTTTTTCTTTTCTTTTACACTACTCTTAAGTGGGTAGTCACAAAACACAACCTGCATCTATCTAAATCACAAGTCTGAGTTTGTCATCGTCTGAGTTTGTCACAGAATCAAAAAATTGTTTAGGTTGGAAGGGACTTCCAGAGGTCATCTAGTCCAACCCTCCTGCAGTCAGCAGTGACATCCTCTACTAGATCAAGTTGCCCGATGCCTTGTTGAGCTTGACCTTCATAGAATCATACAATGACTTAGGCTGGAAGAGACCTTAGAGATCATCTACTCAAACCTTCCTGCCATGGGTATGGAATTCTCTCAACGAGACCAGGTTAGCACATCCAACCTGGCTTTGTACATCTCCAGGGAGGGGACAACCACAACCTCTCTGCACAATCTATTCCAAAGCCTTGCCACCTTTGTGAAGAATTTCTTCTTAAAATCCTATCTAACCTTATTCTCTTTCAATTCAAATCCATTTTTCCTTGACCTATCAGTGGACACTCTCATAAAAAGTTCCTCTGCAGCCTTCCTGTAGGTTCTCTTCAGGTATTGGAAGGCAGATCTAAGGTCCCTCCTGGAGCCTTCCCTTTTTCAGGTTGAATGTTCCCAGTTCCTTTAGCCTATCCTCGTAACAATGGTGTTCCAGCATCTTGAACATCTCCAAGAATGAGTCCTCAGCTACCTCCCTGAGCAACCTGTGCCAGAGTCTTCAGCCACCCTTATGGTGCAGAACTTGTTCCTAACATCCAATCTAAGTCTTCTCTCATTTCAAGCCATTGCCCCTTGTCACTGCAGGCCTTTGCAAACAGTCCCTCTGCAGCCCTCTTGTAGGGCCCTTTCAGACAGTGGTAGTCATGAAGCACGACATCATCAAACTAAATCGCAGAATTATAGAATGTACTGGGTTGGAAGGGACCTCCAAAGGTCATCCAGTCTAATGCCCTCTGCAGTCAGCAGGGGCATCCTCCACTAGATCAGGCTGGCCAGAGCCCTGTCGATCCTCACCGTGAAGATCTCCAGGCATGGAACCTCAACTACCTTCCTGAACAATGAAATCTGAGTTTGTCTCAATCATCAGAAGGGGATTTTTTGTAATTAAAGGATCACTGCTTTTGAAATACACTTTTTGTGTGAACAAATGGATTATAGAGACTAAAAAGATAGCCTCAAAGTCTGTAAAAAATGCTTTTCATCTCTCTGCTAGTTACCATAATTGCTTCATAGCTTTGCCTGTGCTTGTCAGAAACGTGTAGTATTAGTGTCACCTAATTGAAGATAAGACTTTAATTAAACACTTCCTCTGTCATGCAAAGTCAATCTGCCTTTAAGCAAAACTAAGCTAAACAATCATCTGTGGGAGATTTATCAAGCTTTACTTCATGAAAATCCTTCACAGTATTCCAGGGAAATACCCATTGTGTCACTAAATGTCAGGCTGCAAGGAGTATAAGTGCTTCTGTACAGCCTGCAGTTAGATGGCATTCAGCTCTACTCTTCAGCTCACTGCATTCTTTGCATTTTTTTTCCCAGCCCCAAGTCTATAATATAGGTCCCATTGTTGCTTAGAATGTTTTGCATGCTCATTTTTTATTGCATGCAGAACTCTTTGAATATGCATGGAAAAATTCTCTGAGGGAGCTGGGTCTCTGTAGCTTGGAAAAAAGGAGCCTGAGAGGTGACCTTATTCCTGTTGATAAAGATGTGAATGGCAGTATCAGGAGGATGGAGCCAGGCTTTGGTCAGTGATGTCTAATGCACAAGGGGCAGTGGAGGTTCCACACGAACACAAGGGAAAACTTTATCCCTTTGAGAGTGGCAAAGCCCTGGAGCAGGCTGCCCAGAGATGCTGTGGAGTCTCCTTCGCTGGAGACATTCAAAACTCACCTGGATGTGTTCCTATGTGACCTGCTACAGGTGATCCTGGTGTGGCAGGGAGGTTGGACTGGAGGATTTTGAGAGGTCACTTCCAACCTCTAAGATTCTGTGATTCTGTGAATGTTCTAAATTACTGTGAAAAATATTCTAAGTATTGCTTGAACTGCTGCTGGAACTTGAGCTTCACCCACAGCTGTGCACACAGAACATGTCAGTAGAGAAAAGGTTCACACAGCATTTATAAGATGTTTGAAGGAAAAATTAATGGGTTGAGTTGTTCAAGGCAGGCCTGTTAAAGGCCTCTAAAGCAAGGTAAACATATCTATGAAGTTTGAGATGCTAATAGAGGAGATTAAAGCAGGAATGTGCTTGTTGCTCCAAGTAGGGATTTACCATAGCTCTATTGCTTGTCTAGCTGTTGGGGATAATGAAATGCATTTGATAATCTTAAATTGGAAGCACTGAGTTTTTAGCACCCCTTTTGAGACAGAAATCCAGGCTGGATGCAGTGTGGGTTGAGAGTAGCTCTGAAGAAAGAGACTTTGGGGGTGTCGACTGATGAGGAGCTCCCCATGAGCTGGCAGTATGCTTGTGCAGCTCAGAAGGCAACTGGGAGAAGAGTGGCCAGCAGGGCAAGAGAGGGAATTCTGTCCCTTTGCTCTTCTCTTGGGAGACCCCACCTTGAATACTGCATCCAGTTCTGGTGTTCCCATCATAAGGAGGACACAGAGCTGTTGGAGCAAGTCCAGAGGAGGGCCACAAAGGTGACCCAACAGCTACAACCACCGCTATAAGGATGGCTGAGGGAAATTAGGTTGTTCAGCCTAGAGAAAGGAAGACTCTGAGGGGATGTTACAGAGGCCTTCCAGTACCTGAAGGGATCCACATGAAGGCTGCAGAGGGTGTTTGGTGATAGAGCAAGGGGAGGTGGCTTGAATCTGAGGAGAGCAGGCTTAGGCTGGATCTAAGGAAGAAGTTCTTCAGTATGAGGATTGTGAGATGCTGAAATAGGTTGCCCAGGGAGGTTGTGGCTGCCTGGGGGTGCTCAAGGCCAGGTTGGATGAGGCCTTGAGCAGCTGAGTCTAGTTGAGAGATGTCCCTGCCCATGGTGGGGAGCTTGGAGTAGATGATCTCTGAAGTCCCTTCCAACCTAAGCCATTGTAGGACCATGGTGTGAGATACGATCTTTTGATTTTATCTTTTCATTGCTTTTCACATAGGAGTTAAGTGCCCGCAAATTATTAAAGGCATCTAAATTTTAAGTCTCTGTTGCTAATTTGTCATGTAAAGCAAAATTGTAAATATCAGATGAAGAGTTCAAGTTCAAAGAGGAGTGGATGACCAAGCACAGGTGTACTTGTTGTAAAAACTGATAATCCTCTTTTTTTTTAATCCCTCAGCGTTTACTGCCCCCACCTGCCATGGTTGAAGAACCAGAAACCACACAAACTCAAGAGATGGAAGTAGAAGGTGAAGTGCAAGGTGTGCAGGAAAATGCAGAAAGAGGAGGAAATAAGGCAGTAGAAGAAATGACAAAGGAAGGAGAATCCAAAGTGGCTGAAGTGGATGAACATCGAACAATGCCAGAACACCCTGGCAGAGACAGCGACAGTGGAGACAGTGAACCTGAGAATGAGACTGAGAAATGACCCTTGGGAATGATTGTCCTTTACATCTTTTGGACCACCAACAGGGAGGGGGGAAAAAAGCAGTTAGAAATGGAGAATTTATATTTTTATCTTTTTTTGTTTGTTTTTTTTTTTTTACATTGACTTTTAAAAATGTTTGCTTTGGTAATGTGAACTGTTTGTTATATTTTATTACTTTGTTTTTGCAGAACGTTTGGCAAACACTTTCTGAGTTGCTGTCAGTATCAGTAATGCCATTTCTTTAATGGCCTCAAATGAGACACAGTTTCCTTCTCATAAATTCTTCAGTAAAGATGCCTCTGTTTTTATGCATAATTTGAATATGTGACCTTTAATTGAATCATTGAGTTAACCATTAAACCTCATGGACTAATTTTCTCTGATATTAGTCAGACACTTTTATTATTGTGCAATCTTCAGGCAGAGCTGAGCATGTGTCCTGGCAGCCGAGTCCCAGCAGGCTGGTTACATGAGAAGGAGAGCAAGGAGGAAAGGAGCAGGGAAAAAGCCAAACTGTCAGCTGAGATAAGGACAATTTCCTGTTCAATTACAGGGACATCAGATTACAGAAAGGGAAAACAGAAAACCAGGAAGAGAGGTACCAGTGTACACAGCAGGTGAAATCACAAAAACCCACCACCTCTGTGCACAGACAGAAACCACTTCCTCTGGTGATATCCCAGAGAGCTGGCAGCACTTTGGGAAAAGAGATGTGCTCTCTGCAACCACCTGAAAGGGCCATGAGGATGATCAGAGGGCTGGAGCACCTCTTCTATGAGGATAGACTGCGAGAGTTGGGATTGTTCAGCCTGGAGAAGAGAAGCCTCTGAGGAGACCTTGTCCTGGCTTTCCAGTATCTGAAGGGGACTACAAGAAAGCTGAGGAGGAACTTTTTAATGTGTCACCTAGTGACAGGACTGAGGGGAATAGAGCAAAACTAGAAGTGTGTAGATTCAGATTGGATGTTAGGAAGAAGTTCCTCACCATGAGAATGGTGAGACACTGGAACAGGTTGCCCAGGGAGGTGGTGAAAGCCGCATCCTTGGAGGTTTTTAAGAACTGTGATTTAGCCAATGTTTAGATATCTCTGTCCCCAACAGACCTCCATTACAGAATCACAGAACTTTAGAGGTTAGAGGAGATCTCCAGAGATCATCCAGTCCAATATCCCTGCCAAAGCAGAATCCCCCAGGATCAAATAGGAATTCATCCAGGCAGGTTTTGAAAATCTTCAGAGAAGGAGCCTCTCTGGGAAGCCTGTTTCAGTTCTCTGTCACCCTCACTGTAAAGAAGTTTCTCATGTTCCAGTTTGTAGCTGTTGCTCTTTACTACACACTACCTAAAAGATTGGCTTCAGCCACTTGAAACCCACCTCTCAGATATTTGTACACATTGATCAGATCTTCTCTCAGCCTTCTCTTCTCCAGACTAAACAGCCCCAGGGCTCTCAATCTCTCTCATAGGGGAGATGCTCAACTCCCCCAGCCGTCCCCATGGCTCTGCTGAACTCTTTCCCTGTCTCTCTTGAATTGGGCAGCCTGAAATCGGATACGGTATTCCAGGTTTCATCTAACAAGGACAGAGTAGAGGGGGAGAGAAACTTCCCTAGCCCTGCTGGAAACACTTTTCTTAATGTACCTCAGGATGCCATTGGCTCTCTTGGCCACAAGGGCACATTGCTGGCCCATGCAGAACTTGCTGTCCACCAGCCCTCCAAGGTCTTTCTCCATGGAGCTGCTTTCCAACAGTACAACCCCTAAGCTGTACTGGTGCCTGCTGTTGTTCCTCCCCACATGCAGGACCCTGCTCTTATCCTTATTGAATTTCATGTGGTTAGCCTTCATCCAGCACTCAGCCTGTCCAGATCTGATTCGATGGGAGCACAGCTTGACAGGTGTCAGCCACACCACCCTCACCCTCCCAGTTTTGTATCATCAGAGAATTTGCTGAGGGTCCACCACCTTCTACAAGTAAGCACAAGCACTTACGATAATGAAACTCTTGTTTTATCTGCTGCTGTTTTTAGGCAAAAGACCTTATCATGAGGTCCATCCATTTGTGTTGTCCTATTTATGTGATACAACTGCAAGAGGAGAGTGGCACATCATCAAGTGTCATACCATTGGCTGTGGGAGAAGATGCACCGCACTCAAACTAAGAGGAACCTGAAAGTGTCACCATCAGCATATGAGAAACACAGAACATTGGCAGAGATGCTGAAACTAGAAGTGTGTAGATTCGGAATGGATTTTAGGAAGAAGTTCCTCACCACGAGAGTGGTGAGACACTGGAACAGGTTGCACAGGGGGGTGGTGAAAGCCCCATCCTTGGAAGTTTTTAAGCCCAGGCTGGATGTGGCTCTGAGCAACTTGATCTAGTGTGAGATGTCCCTGCCCATGGCAGGGAGGGGTGGAACTAGATGATCCTTGAGTCCCTTCCAACCCTAACAATTCTATGATTCTGTTCCAGTTCAGTCTGGATCAGGCCATGGTAATGGTGGGGCTGTGTTTGCACCCCTTGGGCATCAATTCCAGGTGTAGTGGACACCTCTCCAGGTAAAAGCAATTTGCTCCATTGAATGGGGGCCTTAAGTTCTCAGAATTTCCAGATTCCCAGGTACTTGCAGCAATTTCAGATGCTGGTTTTGATGATCGTTATCTCCATCCCTGAGGGATTCAAGGTGAGGCTTGACAGGTCTCTGGACACCCTGTTCTAGCTGAGGATGCCCTTGCTGACTGCAGAGGGCATTGGACTAGATGACCTTTGGAGGTCCCTTCTAACCCAGACCATTCTATGATATGGTTCTATTATTTACAGAAGAAGTAAAGTTGCAGCTTTTCAACAGCACTGCTTTTTTTAATTAATTAGTGTTTTGACATGCATTTCCTTGGCTTTAAGAGGACACAGTAACTGCCCAGGATAAAGCCAAACAAGGAAGCAAAATGAAAGTAGTTCCCCAAATGCAGGAACTGCAAAACACGCACTATTGATATTGAGGACATAATAGTTGTATGTTTTTTTTCCTAGGGTAACTTCCAAGTGTACCTGTTTCAGAAAGTGATCAGAAAAAGATTTATCCCTGGTTCATCAACAATAGGTGCCAACTTGGACAGTGGTTCAGTGGTTCAATAACGCTTTGCTTGGAAATCTACTTGGAAATTGCTAAGTGAGGCCTCCTCTGGAGGACTGTGTCCAATTCTGGGCTCCCTTGTTAAAGAGGACAGGGAACTGCAAAAGGCTAGAAAAATGATTAGGGGAATAGAAGAAAGGACTTGAGGGTTCTTAGCCTAAAAATAAGCCTAAGAAGGAATCTTAACAGTGCTATAAATACTTAAAGGGTTGGGTGTCGGGAGATAGGACCAATCTTGATTCAGTGGGATTCACAAAGGATACAGGCCTTTGTGAATAGTCTCTCTCCATCCTTCATGTAGCCCCCTTCAGGTACTGGAAGGTCACTGTTAGGTCTCCTTAGAGCCTGATCTTTTCAGGTGAAAACGCAATAGGCTGAAGTTAAAAGTGAGTCAAGCTCCATGAAATGTGTTTATTACATGCTGAAATCTCATCTGCCTCTCCACCTGAAATCACTCTTCCCCCATCAGCTCGGGAAGCTCAGGAGGAACGAATCCCAGTGCTTGATATTGATTCAGTCTTCTTTAATGTTTTCAGTCACTTAAATGAAGATTTTCCAAGACTACTCAAGCTTACATGAACAGAATCTGTACTCTTTCCTTGCTTGTTTGGATTGCAAGGGTTGTGTACTGGTTATTAACGAATTTTCTGCCTTGGGAGAACAAATGTTACAGTGTGGAACATGGGGGTGTTATGTTCCACATGGTAACACATTCACACAGGGTCAGATAACAGAGCCTTCAGCCAAGCAGCAGCCAGCTCAGCTGAGGGTTGTTGTCTTTGCTTAGTGGGCTGCTCTCTGTAAATATTTGGGTCTAATGATGGTTTATTGTGCCTTAGTGGTTTAGGAATTGTAAAAGGATTCTGGAGATTTTATTTCTAAAATGGCAAATTTTAACTGTCAGGGATTCTATCAATAATCACAGCATGTTAGGGGTTGGAAGGGACCTCAAAAGATCATCCAGTCCAATCCCACCTCTATCAGAGCAGGATCACCTACAGCAGATCACACAGGAACACATCCAGGTAGGTACTGAATGTCTCCAGCGAAGGAGGCTCCATAAGCTTTCTGAGCAACCTGTTTCAGGGCTCTGTCACCCTCATAAAGTTTTTCCTTCTGTTCCTGTGGCACCTCCTGTGCTCCAGCTTGCAACCATTGCACCTTGTCCTATCATCGGACATCCCTGAGCAGAGCCTGGCTCCATCATCCTGACACTGCCCTGCGCATCTGTATAGGCATGACTGAGGTCACCTCTCAGTCTCCTCTGCTCCAAGCAGCAGAGCCCCAGCTCCCTCAGTCTCCTCATAAGCAAGATGTTCCACTGCCTTCAGCATCTTTGTGGCTCTGTGCTGGACTTTTTCAAGCATTTACCTGAAGCCCTTGAACTGAGGGGCCAAGAACCGGACACAATATTACAGATGTGGCATCACCAGGGAAGAGTAGAGGGGGAGGAGAAGCTCTCTCACCTACTAACCACAGCCCTTCTACCCCAAAATGCCACTGGCCTTTTTGGCCACAAGGGCACATTGCTGGCTCATGGTGATCCTTCTGTCTGACAGGACTTCCAAGCCCCTTTCCCGTTTGCTGCAGTCATACAAATGGAGGTTTTTTTAAAAGGAAGAAGCTACAAGGAATTGAACATAATCATTGTTAACATAACTTTTTATTCAAGTACTGCTATTCAAGTATTATTGCCAAGAATTCTAGCACTGCACCAAAACCTAGCAAACAAACTTCTAGTGAAGACAAGATCTTTTAAGGGTATAAACTGAAGGAAAAGAGATAAAATTCCAAGGCCATGTGATAATAATTTTTTAAATTTATTAAGGACTCCTCTAGAGACTTTCAAATCCTGCCTGGATGTGTTCCTGTGCGAACTACTCTAGGTGATCCTGCCTTGGCAGTGGGGTTGGATCTTGGTGATCTCTGAAGGTCCTTTCTGACCTCTAAGGTTCTGTGAGTCTGTGACACTTGGAGTGAAAATAAAGAACCAGTAGCGGGTTTCAGTCATAACTTATTTAGTCAATAGTTCCATGAATTGCTTCATTTTCCTGTTACCCTGAGCCTGTGAAACAGCTTGGGTTCTACTTTCCAGATTTATTTAAATTGAGACTTACGTAGAAACAGCTCAACCCTTGAGCCCTAATACTGTACTGATACAAAAAATGATACTGTAATTGCACTGTAACAGCCAGAAAAATGAGGTCACAGAGCAATTTTAGGGTTCTATCACTCAGCTAGAGCTGAGATAGTCCTACATAGCGCAGACCTGTCTGTGTCTGAAGTCATTCAGCAAGTGCAGGTTTAGTTATGACCAAAGAAACCGCCTTAGTAACACTTGGAGCATGCCTTCATTTGGCTTCAGTCTGCGGGGGACTTTGAAATGGCTTAGCAATGTGGCGAAGACAGAGGCTAAGTTCTAAAATGTTCAGGACAAGGTTTACCAAGGGGCAAAGAAGAGACAAGCTGCAGGTATTAATATGGCCTAAAAATAAGGTCACCACCTTTTCCTTGCATCTGTTTTATTAGTGGATACCAAATGCCATTCCTCACCTTGGGTAAGGTAAGTTCTAACTTCCTTCAAAAGAGAAGCAAGCAGCATCCTCTCCTGGTCTTTCTTGGAATAGATGTCTGTGGTTCTTTGGCAAATAAAAGGATATGAATCAGGAAGCAAAGTATTGTCAAGGGGAGCAGAGTTTTCACAGAAGCACAGGATGTTAGAGGTTGGAAGGGAGCTCCAGAGATCATCAAGTCCAATTCCCCTGCCAAGGCAGGATCTCCTAGAGTAGTTTGCACAGGAATGCATCCAGGTGGGTTTTGAAAGTCTCCAGAGAAGGACACTGCACAACCTCTCTGGGCAGCCTGTTCCAGGGCTCTGTAACCCTCACTGTTAAAAAAGTTTCTCCTCATGCTGAGGTGAAACCTTCTATGTTCCAGTTTGTAGACCTTGCTCCATGTCTTATTGCTGTGCACCATATTTCCTGATGGAATGGCTTTGCTGACTGGACAGGAGAGAACAATTTTACTCCCTGAAGTCACAGAATTACTTTTTAAAAAGATGGGCTAGAGGCGGTGTTGACCACATTCTGGGCAAGCAGGATGGCACAGTCTGCTGAAACAAGAACTAGGGAACATTTGAAACCTTGTGGAGCAAGCAGACAAAAGCAGCCATCCTAGCCAACAAATGAATCACAACCCGCAGCAGTGTAGAAGCTGTGAATGCCACAAAGACATATGGCAGGGTAGTTTCCTTTGCCAAACATGGTCATCCTCCTGCTAGAAATAATCAATAGAAAATGAGAGCAAGCCTTTGGGGAGTTTTGAAGGCTGGCTTTGTGGATCTTGGTGCTTCCTCTGCTCTTAAAATCCTTTTTATTTTTTCTCAGAGGACTGGTTGCTTAGGGACCTGTCCAAAAAAGCCCGAAGCCTGTGTAATATTTGTGCGCTATACTACTGATGAACACATTTTAAAAGGACTCTTTTCACCACAAACTTGAAAAGCACTTTCTTAAAAGACTTTCAGCTGAGATCCTCTCTATTTTCCTGGGTTTTTGGGAGGCTTCTGAAATAGCACAGAACTCAGACTTCCAGAATCAAATTCCTCCTTGTGAATACAGGCATCAACAAAATTACTAGACTTAAAAGAATGCAAGGAAAGAAGAAATACTGCTTGCAGTACTCAGGTATGGTCTCTCAGTTTGCAACCAGCAGTATTTCAGGAGGGTAAATCCTACTGCTGCAATGAGAAAGTGATTTTTTTCCCCCACTCCTGTGATAGGTAAAAAGAGATTATTTCTGTGGGCTTTGCTCTGGCAGGGCTTTGATCAGCTTAATCTAGCCCACATCAGGGATAATGTAATATGCTGCTATTAAGAAAAATAGTTTGTTCCATTTAGCTTCCATTACAGTTTTCACTCACCTTGAACGACAACAAAAAAAAGAGCAAGGGCAAAGACCTTTGAATCAAATAATAGCATTGCTTGGATGTAATGCAGAAAAGCCTGTTCCTGCCTTCTTGTGTCTGCAAAACAAGATGAAAATAAAAACTGAAGAGTTACTTCACGTATAGGTAAGAAACGTTCCAGAGTACAGGCATTATCTCTCTGCTTGAGAAACAGCACCAGATCAAGCTGAGGGTGTTTCTCTGGGGGGATATTTTAAGAAGATGTAGATCCAAGCAAAAACTTGCACCAGCCTCTGTCAGTTACAGAGCTCATCTATAGATGTCAGTGAAAAAACACAAACTGCACTGCATGCTTGCTTGACAAAACAGAAGAATTTCCAGAGAACACCATTTGAAAAAAGCCCTCAAACCAATAAATTAAGCTGAAGAGCCAAATAAGGGTCAAGATTCTATCGGTCCTGACAGCACTTTGGAGAGATAAAAAGAAGCCGCTCTTACTGCATTTATCAAGTGTGAATTCCTAAATTGCTGCAGCCCAGTGTAAGAGAAGCCCTGCTACACATCTAGAGACGCTTCAGCATCCTGCTGTGCTAGCCTGACATCTCCTGTGTGTCAAGAGCACTTATTTTTAGATGGGACAGTCATTAGGGACACAACCTATCTTAACTACAGCAAAAGAAGTAGTGCAGGGGCAGCAGAACCCTGGGGCGGGGGAGAAGCTCAGCGCAGAGTGGCTAAGATTCTGCTTTCTGACCTTAATCCACAGCAGTGTGGATGGATGTGCC
>VWZI01007547.1:160342-177545 GCA_013396835.1 Psilopogon haemacephalus
TTTTTATCTGAGGGATTTTTGGCAGCAGCAGTCACGTCCCGTTGGGCAATGCCATGTTTTCTAAAATGAGCCATACCACATGTTTTGCATGCTGAGTCAGAGAGGGCAGAAAGCCTCACCAGTAATCCTCTTGTGCTGAGGATGCGGGAAAGAACATCGCAGATTGGAGTGGGGAAAAGAAAAGTTGTCTTGCTGGCTGTCACTGGCCACCTCTTGAAACAGGGGCAGGGTTAAATAGATAACTGCTTCCTTGCAGTCAGTGTTTAAATGAAACTCTGTGCATATTCAAACAGTGCCTCTGTGTGGCTCTGAATCAAAACCTAACCATGGTTTGTGCTTATCAGAAAGATACTCAAAATTCTTTGATTGATAGAAATCCTCTCTGAAACTAAAATATCTCTCTGATTTCATGCAGATGCTGGAGAAAGATTCATATTCAGCTAGAAAATGTGGAGTTCTTATTTTACAGACTGAATTTAGCTGATACTCTCCATGCATTTGTCTGGATTTTCTCATACGGACTCCTGGTCAGTTTCATGCTTATTATTTCATTGCTTCAAGCTGCACCAGGACAGGTTTAGGCTGGATGTTAGGAAGAAGTTCTTCACAGAAAGAGTGATTGGCATTGAAATGGGCTGCCTGGGGAGGTGGTGGAGTTGCCATCCCTGGAGGGGTTTAAAAGGAGACTGGAGGAGGCACTTAGGGGCATGGTTTAGTTAATTAGAAGGTGTTAGATCTTTTCCAATCTAGTTAATCCTGTGGTACGCTGTTGTAAAGAATGTGGTTTGCGTAAACCTTAAGCAATAAACTAGGGACTGTCAGAACAAATAAATAGGGAGTTAGGAAATGTTTGTGGCCTGTTTGAGGGAATGATGGAATTGTAGAGTTGAGAATCACTGTCCCAAATCAATGTCTAAAAATTTTTTTTTGTTTGTATGTTTGTTTGTCTCTTTGTTTGTTTCCAGAAAGCACTGAAAGGACATTCTTTTCATTTGGAGATTTATACAAAATGAAAACTTGAAGCACTGACTAGCTCTGATTTGGATGTTGAACCCTTCATTGGGTACCAGTTGAGTTTCAACTTTGAAAACTGACCAGACACAGAGGGTAGGTTTAGGTTAGATATTATGAAGGTCTTCAACACGAGGGTGGTGAGACACTAGAACAGATTGACCAGAGAGATTGTGGATGCTCTGTCCCTGGAGCTTGTCACAGTTAGGTTGGAGTACCCTGATCTGATGGAAGATGTCCCTGCCTGTGGTAGAAGGATTGTAAGTAGATGAGGTCCCTTCCAACTCAAACCATTCTATGATTCGGTATAATCTTCATGAAGTTCAAGCCAGAAAAACTGCCCTCAGTGTCCTGCTTTCTTACCCTGGTAGAGGATGTAGCAGCATCCTATTTCTCCCCATCTTTGGACTGACCATGTTTGAGGCACCTGCTAGTTTTACTCAGAGCTAAAAAATGCTCCCCAGTAGCTCATTATTTTCACAGCCTTTCTCCTTGATCTCATTTGATCTCTAAAGTGCTGTGAACTAATCTTGCTTCTGCATACACAGATACTTAACGATGGGGCAGTTGTCCTAGGTTGCTTCCAGCTCCTGCAATGTTCACCCACTGGCATTCTGTCAGTCAGAGCTGCGTCACTGAGGACAGCTGCTGCTCCTGACTCATCTTAGCACTCAGCCCTCTGCACAGTTCCTTCCTGTAACTCTAAGCTGAAACAATTGTTAGAACTGGAAAGAAAACTGAGCAAACAATGTGGGTTTACTGCTTTAAATCTTGTTTACTGAAACACAAATCTCAGTAGAAATATACATGCACAAATCTGGCCCTTAAGAGGATGTCTTCCTATAATCAGAAGTGTGACTGTGCTGGTCACTGGCAATAGGCTCCCTGATAGTTTCTTTAATTTTAGCTGTTCTTTCGTATATGGAACTATGAATGAGGTTCAACAAGTCAAAGTGTAAGGTTCTGCATCTAGGCTGGTGCAATATCCCAGGAAACTTATAAGAAGATGAGGGCATGGCCTGAAGCTGCAGCAGGGGAGGTTTAGGCTGGATGTTAGGAAGAACTTCCTCATGGAAAAGGTAATTAGACGCTGGAATGGACTGCCTAGGGAGGTGGTGGAGCCATTGTCTCTGGAGGTGTTTAAGGAAAGATTGCATGTGGCACTTAGTACCATGGTCTGGTTGATGTGGTGGAGTTAGGTCATAGGCTGGACTCAGGTCTATTCCAGCCTCTAACTCTGTGATTCTGTGTGGTCCTAGGTATCAATCCAGGCTGGGGGATGATGACATTGAGAGAAGTCCTGAACAAAAGGACATAGGGGTGCAGGTGAATGAGAAGCTGGGCATGAGCCAATAGTGTGAACTTTCAGCCCAGAAGGCCAGTGGCAGCCTGGGCTGCATCAAAAGCAGCTTGGGCAGAGGTGGAGAGAGGGGATTCTGCCACTCTGTTCTAAGACCTCACCTGCAGTGCTGCATCCAACTCTGGAGCCCTCAATACTGCAAGGACATAGAACTCATGGAGTGGGTCCAGAGCAGATCCACCAAAATGGTCATGGGACTGAAACACCTTTGCTATCAGGACAGTCTGAGGGAGCTGGGGTTGTTCCACCTGGAGAAGAGAAGGCTCCGGGGAGACCTAATAGCAGCATGCCAGTACCTGAAGGGGTCTACATGAAGGGACAATGGTGTTATGGAGGAGGTTATTATTAATTAATGCAGTATGATTTTCTGAAATTAATATTGTTTATTAATTTTAAATATCCAAACTTTTCCACGCCCAACCACTTATTTTCAATATTGAACATGTTTGATTTATGGAACAATTACATAAACAATATCTAGATCTAGAAATATCTATTAATATGCATAAACAATCAATTCAATTTTAACTATTAGTTAACACTGAAAGATCTCTTGTGGTCAATAGTACCACGTGGCCATTAGATGAAACTCAGGCTCCCTTCTGCTTAGGGAAGAATTTAGGTGATACGGAGAACTTGCTCACAAGTATTACTTCTCCTGTCTTGTGAGGTTATCAATAAATTGGAAGTACCCAGAACACTTGCAGGGTTTCTGGCTGGTCTGGCTGCTTCTGCTGTTGTTGCTGCGGCTGCAGCTGTGGCTGCGACTTGCTTCACCCCAGGCTCCACAGACTGGAGGAAGCAGAGGGGGTGCAGTTTTCTGACCTGTCCTTGGCTTTTCGACAATCTGCGTACCTCTAGGCTTGGTTGTCTTCAGGAGATGCAGGTTGCTTCTGGAGGTGCAGGCAGATGTCTTGCAATGTTTCTCAGCAGATGTGTGTCTCATGCTGCTAATTGCATGAAGGTTATTCAAGTTGCTCATGGAAAGACTCAACAGTTCCAGGGTGGAATGTCGTTTATATCGCTATATAACAATAATAAGGCATTACAGACATGGAGGCAGAACACAGAATAATAGGAAAATCATAGCAGAAGCATAAGCATGGCAAAGGCACGCTGTGTTATCTGCTTACCTGCTTTTAGTATCAATGCCTGAGATTGATTGGATCCTTTTGGACATTAGCTTATCCAATCAGAGTGGCAGTAAGCCAAGTCTTACCATATTTGGGTGAAAGCATAGGTTTGCTTACACCATACTGGGGGGAGACCATAGACCCAGCACAGGTATAGCATGAGACTAGCATGTGCAACTTGTTTACCACGGGTTGCAAGCAGGAAAAACACAAGTTATACAAGCCATGGCACCTGTCTTTTGTCTCCTTTCCCACCAGTTGCTTCTTCCCCCAAAACAGAGGGAAGGCAGAAAAACATGTCTGGGCAAGCCAGCACATATACAGGCCTATTTTGACCCTTCAGGTCTGCCATGACAAATGACTTGAAATGAGAGAAAAGCAGATTTAGATTGGATGATAGTAACAAGTTCTGTACCATGACAGTGGTGAAAGACTGGAACAGGTTGCCCAGGGAAATAGTTGAGTCCCCATCACTGGAGATATTCAAGCTCAGGCTCAACAGGGCTCTGGACAATCTGATCTAGTGGAGGATGTCCTTGCTGAACGCAGGGGGCTTGGAATAGATGACCTTTGGAGGTCACTTCCGACCCAAGCCATTCAATGATTCTGTGAATTAATATAACCATGTTTTCTCCCTATGGGAATACATGAAAAGCATTTTTGTTCAAGCAAATCTTTTAAGTGGTGTTTTGGCATCTTGTTTTCCCAAAAAGGGTTTGTCCTGCAAATATAAAGCTATTGTTTTAAGATTAATTTCTTTATGATTATAAATAATCACAGAATGGTTTAGGTTAGAAGGGAACTCAAAGATCATCTAATTCCAACCCCCTGCCATAGGCAGGGACACTTTCCACTAGCACAGGTCACTCAAGGACTCATCCAACCTGGCCTTAAACACCTCCAGGGAGGGAGCAGCCACAACCTCCCTGGGCAACACATCCCAGTGTCTCACCACCCTCACTGTAAAGAACTTCCTCCTAACATCCCATTTAAATCTCCCCTCTGCCAGTTTAAACCCATTACCCCTCATCCTGTCACTACAAGACCTTGTGAATAGTCCCTCCTCAGCCTTCCTGTAGGCCCCCTTTCAGATACTGGAAGGCTACTATAAGGTCTCCTCAAAGCCTTCTCTTCTCCAGGCTGAAGAGCCCCAACTCTCATAGCCTGTCCTCATATCAGAGCTGCTCCAGCCCTCTGATCGTCTTCGTGGCCCTCCTCTGGACTTGCTCCAACAGTTCCATGTCCTTCTTGTGTTGGGGTCTCCAGAACTGCACACAGTACTCCAGGTGGGGTCTGANCATCAACCCAGACCCCCAGGTCCTTCTTCTCAGGGCTGCTCTCAGTCATTTGCCACCCAGCCTGGATTTGTGCTTGGGATTGTGCCCACACAGGTGCAGGACCTTCCACTTGGCCTTGTTGAATTTTATGAGGTTGGCCTGGACTCACCTCTCCAGCCTGTCCAGGTCACTCTGGATGGATCCCTGCCCTCTAGCAAGTCGACTGTGCCACACAGCTTGGTGTCATCTGCAAACTTGCTGAGGGTGCACTTGATTCCTCTGTCCATGTCACTAACAAAGATGTTAACCAGCACTGGTCCCAGCACTGGCCCCTGAGGGACGCCACTTGTCACTGGTCTCCAGGTGGACATTGTGCCCTTGATCACCACTCTCTGCGTGCGACCATCCAGCCAATTCCTTATCCAGCAAGTTGTCCACCCATCAAGTCTGTGTTTTTCCAGTTTGGTGACCAGGATGTCATGTGTGACAGAGCCAAAGGCCTTACTCAGGTCCAGGTAGATGACATCAGTTGCCTTTCCCTTGTCCACTGTTGCTGTGACTTCATCATAGAAAGCCACCAAATTTGTCAGGCATGATTTGCCCTTGGTGAAGCCATGCTGGTTGGCATCAGACACCTCTGCTTTGTTCTCCATTTGCCTTAGCAGAACCTTCAGGAGGATCTGCTCCATGATCTTAATAATGCTTGGCAGTGCTCCAAAATGAATACAGTGGATTTAGTGTGGCCAGCAGGTCGAGGGAGGTGATTCTCCACCTCTACTCCGCCCTGGTAAGACCCCATCTGGAGTACTGCGTCCAGTTCTGGAGCTCCTATTACAAGAGGGATGTTGACATGCTGGAGCATGTCCAGAAAAGGGCCACGAGGATGATCAGAGGGCTGGAGCACCTCTGCTATGAGGAGAGACTGAAAGAGTTGGGGCTGTTCAGTTTGGAGAAGGGGAGGCTCTGAGGTGACCTTATTGTGGCCTTCCAGTATCTGAAGGAGGCCTACAGAAAAGCTGGGGAGGGACTTTTTAGGGTAGTGATGGAACTAGCAGGAATGTAGCAAAGCTGGATGTGGGGAGATTCAGATTGAATGTGAGGAGGAAGTTCTTCACCATGAGAGTGGTAAGGCCACATCCCTGGAAGTGTTTAAGGCCAGGCTGGATGAGGCTCTGTCCAGCCTGATCTAGGGTAGGGTGTCCCTGCCCATGGCAGGGGGGTTGGAATTAGATGATCCTTCTGGTCCCTTCCAACCCTGACTGATTCTGTGATTCTATGGATTAAGAGGTAATATAAGTTATTGTTAATGTTTTGATATGGTGGAGTAGGAGATGTGAAGAAGATAATCCCTGTCCTAGGTTTCTGAATTCTACCAGTAAAGGAGAGCATGAGAAGAGAGCAAGTTCCACCGAAGCTATTGAAGGTTTGAGTCAAGAATTTTTATCTTAATTCTCCTAGACTCTCCCTTAAGGTACAAGTTTATGTGCATACAAATATAAAGCTGTCCTGAAATATGCTATCCAAACTCTTATATTTGGGTTTTTGTGGCTGTGTGTACCTGGGATAGGTAAAAACTGATGGGGCCATTAGATCAGAGGTGCAGTAAGCAGAGCATGCTGTGAGTGTGTGATGAGGAGATGCCCTACATGTAGTAGGAAGCTGAATATATAGCTCATTGTTTTAGCTTTAATGGATTAATTTAACAACAGTTCCACCTTTCTTTGAGCTAGATTTTATGAAAATGAACTATAAATATGCCTGCTTTGATATTTTTGTCATCAGCACCTGCCTCTACCTTAGGCTGCCTTTCTGCTTTGAGAAAGGATGGGAGCAACTGAGTGTGTGGCTTTTCTCATGCTCATGCCTGCAGAGCAGAATTCTCTGCCTCAAGCCAACCAAAAACACCTTAGTGGGAATCTGCTCTCCACCTCCTGATACTGGTTCACTGCCTCAGTTTGCTTTTGGTGGGACTTTTTTCCCTACTTGGTAATTGCTGGGAGAGTTTTGCTGCAGCTTTCTGCAGTCTCAATATGGCCACATTGAATGTACAGTCAAGGGGAAAGACAAAAGGCTTGATCCCATTTTGAACTGGCTACGCTATCACCGAATGAAAGAATTAACCAGGTTGGAAAACACCTTAGAAATCGTTGAGTCCAACCTATCACATAATGCCTTCTAATTAACTAAACTGTGCAACTAAGTGCCTCATCCATTCTCCTTTTAAACACTCCCAGGGACCGTGTCTCCACCACCTCCCTGGGCAGCCCATTCCAATGCCAATCACTCTTGCTGTGAAGAACTTCTTCCTAACATTCAATCTAAACCTGCCTGGCACAGCTTGAGACTGTGTCCTCTTGTTCTGTCACTGGGAGAAGACACCTCCTTTCAGGTAGCTGTAGAGAGCAATAATGTCCTCCCTGAGCCTCCTCTATGCTTCTGAAAGACAAAATGTGAAAAAAAAGAATGTCTGTTCTCATTAGCAGAATTTTGATTTAGGATAATTGGCCTAGATTGCCAAATGGCAGCAGTCTAATTAGCCACTGTTGGGCTCTGAATGCAGGCTGTGCACACCAAGGGCATTATTGAGCCATACCAGCCTTTGTGATTAAAATCACAGAATTGTCAGGGCTGGAAGGGACCACAAGGATCAACTAATTCCAAACCCCCTGCTATGGGCAGGGACACCTTGCACTAGATCAGGTTCCCCAGAGCCACATCTAGCCTGGCCTTAAAGATCGCCAGGGATGAGGCTCCATCACATTCCTGGGCAACCTGTTCCAGTGTCTCACCACTCTCGTGATGAAGACCTTCTTCCTAACATTGAATCTGAATCTATCCACTTCTAGTTTTACTCCATTTCCCCCAGGTTCTATCACTACCTGACACCCCAGAAAGTCCCTCCCCAGTTTGTAGCCCCCTTCAGATACTGGAAAGCCACAATAAGGTCTTCTTGGAGCCTTTTCTTCTCCAGACTGAACAAAGCCAATTCTCTGCCTATCTTCATAGGAGAGGAGCCCCAGGCCTCTGATCATCCTCGTGGCCCTTCTCTGGACACACTCCAGCATGTCATATCATTCTTGTAACAGGGGCTCCAGAACAGGATGCAGTGCCCCAGGTGGGGTCTCACCAGCGTGCAGTAGAGGGGGAGAATCACCTCCCTTGACCTGCTGGCTGCACTTGTCTTGATGCAGCCCAGGATCTGTTGGCTTTCTGGGCTGCAAGTGCACACTGCTGGCTCATGTTGAGCTTGTCATCCACCAGCACTCCCAAGTCCCTCTCCTCAGGGCTGCTCTCCAGCCAGTCACTGCCCTGCCTGCATCGGTGCTTGGCATTGCCTTGATCCGGATGCAAGACCTTGCACTTGGTCTTGTTGAACTTCATGAGGCTGGCTTGGGCCCAGCTCTCTAGCCTGTCAGGGTCTCTCTGGATGGATCCCTTCCCTGTGTGTCAGCTGTGTCACACAGCTTGGTGTCATCTTCAAACTTGCCGGGGGTGCCTCAATGCCATTGTCTATCTTACAGACCAAGAAGTAGTACCTGAAGTAGGTAGGAGCCACATGGAGAATTTTAGGATATGGATTTAGACTTCGATGTTCTTGTGGCTATGATGGCATGTAAATATTTGGGGTTTTTTTCTCTTTTTTCTCCCTCCCCACCCCAGATTTAGCTGCAGGCTTTGTAGGTATCAAAAGAATAGACAAACCAGTGACTCTTGCAGCAAGCTTTGCGAATCAGCGGTCCTGCAGACAAGGTATAATCAAACTTTTTTTTTTTTTTTTAATTCTTTGAAAGACTTGGATGCATTATAGTGCTTTCATTAAATTCTGTGGACTCTCAACATTTCAGATGGCCCAGCAAAATCTGCTTAAAAGAGTGACATCATTCAGTAGAACAATAAGGATGGTGCTTGTCTTTTTCAGCTTGGGGCCAGATTGAGGACATCTTGAACATATTGGCAACTGAGATGTTTGAAGACAGTTTTAATTAGCTATTTAACTAGACTGTTTATGAAAGGCAATAGGAAATTGAGCACTAATCTGCAATATTATTTCAGGGAGTACATGCTCAGAGTGAAGATGAGGCTGTTTATTTTCTAAGGGACGCCAAAAATCCCCAACTGTCTGCAATGGAACTTGAAGGGCCTATGCTGCAAAGAGAGGACTGAAGGTAGAGTGCCACTGTTTGGTATGTCCTGTGAAGCTTCTTGATTTGAATTCATCCTGCTTATGTTGACTGAGTGTTTAAAAGTTTTAAAATTTAAAAATCCTGACATTACAGGATGTTTAGCAACCTCAGGCTGCTTAGGTTTGTTTAGCAACCTCAGTGCTGCAAAAAATATGAAAAAATATTTCCCACACTTCTTCATGTACTCTGTGGAAATGATACTGGTGTAATGTAGATGTGATTTTGAGGTCATTCAGGTCACTATCACGGAATCACACAACATCAGGGATTGGAAGTGACCTTGAAAGCTCCTCCAGTCCAATACCCCTGCCAGAGCAGGATCACCTATACCAGATCACACAGGAACACATCCAGGCAGGTCTTGAATATCTACAGAGAGGGAGACTCCACAACTCTCCCTGGGCAGCCTGTTCCAGTGTTCTGGCACCCTCAAGGGGAAAAATCCCTCCTCATATTTCCATGGAACTTCCTATGCTCAGCTTCCACCCGTTGCCTCTTCTCCTGTCATTGGGCATCACCCAGCAGAGCCTGGCTCTATCCTCTTGGCACTCACCCTTCCCATCTTTATAAACATGAATGATGTCTCCCTTCAGTCTCCTCCTTTCCAAGTTAAAGAGCCTCAGCTCCCTCAGGTTCTTTTGTAAGGAAGATGTTCCACTCCCTTCATCATTTTTGTGGCTCTGTGCTGGACTCTTTCAAGCAGCTTCCTGAGGAAACTGAGGATGCCAGAACCGGACACAAATTTCCAGATATGGTCTTACCAGGACAGAATAGAATGGTTTAGGTTGGAAGGGACATCCAGAAGTCATCCAGTCCAATCCCACTGCAGTCAGCAGGGACACCCTCCACTAGATCAGGTTGCTCACAGTCTTGTCAAGCCTGACCTTGAATATCTCCAGCAATGGGGCCTCAATTACCTCCCTGTGCAACCTTTTTCAGTGTCCCACCACCCCCATAAGTAAATGCTTGTTGTTTAATTTTGAAATAAACAGTTTGTATTTTTGTCACCAAATCTCAACTCTGAATTATTAAAAATTAAACAGTAGGAAATGCTTCCACGTTTTTGGTGTGATAAATTTCTTTTTCCTTTGTTGATTTGTTTTTGGTTTATTTAGCTAGTCAAAAGACTAGCAGAAACTGCCAGGTTGCGTTTTGGGTTGTGGAGCGTTTTCATGCAGAGTGTATCTGCAGCTTTGCAGACTACTGAAAGGATGAACAAGGCAGAAATAAAATGCTCTGACAGCTCACAACACATCTCAGTCTTTGGGGAGATAACTGTTAATAGCCTTGGTGGATAATAGGCCTGATGGATCTGTTAAATAAAGCACAGAGCCTGAAAACTGGGCACAGGGAGTAGGTGATAATGAAAAAGACCAGCAGATATGTAAACTCAATTAACCTGCTGCTGCCTGTGTGCAGCTTGTTTCTTGTTGCAGCAGAGGATAAGCAATGAAAGGTGTACTTCTTAGGTTGCTTTTTGATGGCATGAGAGATTCTGCAGATTTATGGGCTAGTCATAGTCTGGACCTCTGGATTTTTAGGACAAGGGGCAATGATGTAAACTACAGCACAAGAAGTTGCACCTCAACATGAGGAAGAACTTCTTTACTCTAAGTGTCCCAGAGCACTCAAACAGGCTGCCCAGAGAGGTGGTGGAGTCATCTCCTCTGGAGACTCTTGAGCTCTGTCTGGATGTGTTCCTGTGCAATCTGCACCACATTCTGTGGTTCTGCTCTGGCAGGGGGGGTTAGACTTGAAGATCTCCAGAGGTCCCTTCCAACCCCTAACATCCCCTGATCCTGTGATTTTCTTAATGCCAAGTGTATTATATTCTAAATATTAATTCTACTCTAGCCATATTTGTCATGTGCTGAAGGAACCTTTCAACTGATCTTTTCAGAGCTATGTTAAAAAATTGTGTCCAGGTCATTCTAGTCTAGAAAAGTGAATCTGATAGTTCCCTTTCTTCAGCAAGAAGGCTGAGGGATCTGGAGTTGTTCAGCCTGGAGAAGAGAAGGCTACAGGCAGACCTAATGGTAATCTTCCAGTATTTGATATTCATTACATCAGACTTTTGCTAAATATAAGAAACAGACTTTTCCTGGCTGAAAAATCTATCTCTACCTCTACTCTCTAGCCTCTACCTCTCTCTCTCTCTCTCTCTCTCTATATATATATATATACACAAGTATTTTAATTATTACTTTTCCCTCAAAGGTAAACGTCAAACAAAAGAGAGTTCTATCTATGTATTTCTGTATACACTTGCAGCTAAAGTTAACCCTTCCTTTCTGTGTCCCTTGGTTTCAGGTGGCAGACAACAACTGCTTAGCTTGAGATTATTTTGTGTCATTGTGGCTGACCCACAGGCATAGTCTTGTGCTCCCTCTATGGATTTGTTTCTCCTCTTGCTACTTGAATAGGACCAGGGGAAGAAGGGGAATTATTGCCCAAGGGTGTGTTGTTGGGGAGGCAGCATGCTGAGAACCTGTGCAATAGCAAGTGCCTGTGTTAAGCCATAGAGACAGCCTTGCATCAGATAGACTGCTAGAATGGAGAGTTTATTCTGTTAATCTTACTTTTTCAGTTCTAAACAAAATACATTTCTCTTGACCACTCCTGAGAAATCTTAGCAATCTAGAGATTTGACTTCTACAGTATAAGATAAAATGCCAGGAGAAGGTAGCTATGTATACATCTCTCATGTTTTGAGCTCAGAATCAAACACAGTGCTCAATAGCTTAAAATACTGCCTAGCAGATGGAATGTAGCTCCTGGTTCTGACTGAGACACTTACGAAGAGTGAATGTGGAATTGGAAATTTAATCTTGAGAATATTTTAATCCATAGCATACATTTCTTGGTAAAAAGCGAATTTCTGATCTAATGTCTACTGAAGTCTTTTGTCTTCCTTTCAATGAGAGCAGCAAGGGGCGGGAGCCCTTAGAAAGTGTTTTCAGGGTATGAATCTAGACTGGCAAGGAGGAGTAAAAATGGTATTTCAGGAAGATCCTTGTCCTCATGTAGCCTGAACCATCAAGCATCATCTTATGCTGAAACAGATGATAAATAGGAGAAGCTTAATATTTCAGGGGATAGGATCAGAGAAAACACAGTGCTGACTGTGGTGATTCACAGGAGAACTTTTTGCTGACTCTGGACTCTGAAGCATATAACTTCCCCTGTGTATTAACATTGGATTTAGGAGCTGTGAATTTTGCTAGAGCAGAGCAGACAGCTAAAACTTGGGTGTTAAACATTCATATAAGAAACATATTCGTATAAAAAGTGGCAACATCAGAATGAGATTGACCACAGTATGTGCTCTGCATATGGAAAATGAAAGAAGCAGATGCACCCAAACTCAAACCCTTAAACTAATATCTGGTTTGTGTGATGGATTCCTTGTAGGGAGCCTCCCAAGTCCTGGATTTTTTTTTTTTTTAACTTATTAAGCACAAACAGAATGACTTGGTCTCTTCTCACAGGCTATTTATTACCTGTAGGTAGCAACTTGGTAGGTTTAGATTGAACATTGGGAAGAATTTTTTCACAGCAAGAGTGGTCAGGCATTGGAATGGCCTGCCCAGGGAGGTGGTGCAGTCACCAGCCCTGGATGTGTTTAAAGGTTGTTTGGATATGGTGCTTGAGGATATGGTTTTGGGTGCACCTTGTAGAGTAAGGATATGGGTTGGGCTTGGTGATCCTGAGGGGCTGAATGTTTCTGTGATTCTGTGATTTTCTCTTTTTCTTCCACAGTAATCAAACAGAACTGAAACAGACTTCTGAAAAATCCATTTGTTGAAAGCTACATATGAAATACCTGCCTGTAGTAACTTTTCCTGCACAGCAATAAGCTTTCTGAAATCAAAGTTATAATTAAATTACTTTGTCAGTCATACATGTTGCTGTGTGACTTCCAACAGCAATTGTACTAGCTGGGAAAAGACAGCCTGAAATGTACATTTAAAAGACATTACTTAAGCCTAATAGCTACATTCTGAGAGCACATGAACATTAGATGGTTTGCTTTTGCTTTTGTTACATATCTGCTTGGTATCGCAGAGGATCTGCTGTGTCAAAGCCCTGTCTGTGATACTGATGCCCAGAAATGTTTCTGAGACTTACACTGGGAATTAGAATGCTGAGTGAACTCTAGGAGCATTCTTCTCAGTTGCTCTGCACTCCTCATCTCTCTTAAATTAGCAGGTGGTTACTTAAATCTTTTTAGAGTGCAGTGAGCATTGGCGTCCAGCAAGCAAGAGACATGAACGTTTGCCAGAATTAGCCTCCATTCTTCTCTGTTTTCTTTCAACTTAGTTGTCCATCTTTACTCTCTTCACCTCTTTTCTCTACCGTTGTTGCTTTTTATTTAATTCATCATAATTTGCATCCTCTTATTTCTTCCCATGAAATTGGTGATAAATTTTTTTCTGCTTAGACTTCTTTTAGCTGATTCTATTTTCCTTCATTGTATTTTCCACCTTAGCCTTTTTCTACTTTGCTTTGTTGAATCTCCTCTTATGTTTATGAAGATGCTTTTATGACTGATAAAACTGTTGCAGAATTTCTTGTGCTATGTCTTAAGAGGTTATTTGCTTTCATTTTGGCTTTCATTCTGTTAAACCTGGTGTCATGAAATTTACTCATTTTACTGTCTTTGGTTGGATTTTGGTCTGCCTGTTGCATGTTATTTCCTTGTAGGAATGGACCTTCAGCACTAAGTGTCATAGGCTGATGATGTCCAAAGTTTTGATTGCACATCCTTATTAATAAAAATATTTTGAACATGACCTCACCTGGAGTACTGCATCCAGCTGTGGATCCCTCAGCACAAGCAGGACGTGAACCTGTTGGTGCAGGTCCAGAGGAGGGTCACGAAAATGATTAGGCAGCTGGAACACCTTTGCTGTGAGGACAGGCTGAGGGAGCTGGGGGTTGTTCAGCCTGGAGAAGAGAGAGCTCTGGGGAGACCTAATAGCACTCTGCCACTATGAATCTATGAATATCTAGAACAGTGTTTTCAAAGCGGACTGTGTGCATCCCCAGGGATGTGCAAGACAATCCAGTGCAATGCAGAAGGAAAATATTGTTTGCATCATTAATAAATAAAATGTAAATATATTTTTAATAGTATTTATTTAAGCTTAGCTCACTTTTTAATTAACATTAAATAAAAATTTTAAATTTTAATCTGGTTTTGTGTATGCCTTGTAGCATACACAATGCATTACTACAGTAGTACTTATTTATTAATGTATAAATTATGTGTGTGTGTATGTGTATATATATATATATACACACATACAAATATAGAATGATTTGGGTTGGAGATGACCTCCAAAGGTCATCTAGAACAATCACCCTGAAGTCAGCAGGAAACATCCTCCACTAGATCAGGTTGCTCACAGCTTTGTCAAGCCTGATCTTTAATATCTCCAGGGATGGGGCCTCAACTACCTTCTTGGCCAACCTGTTCCTGTCTTTCAGCACCTTTATGGAGCAGAACTTGTTCCTAACATCCAATCTAAATCTGCTCTTCTGTCATTTCAAATCATTGTCCCTCGTCCTGTCCCTGCAGGCCTTTGCCACCCTCTGCAGCCTTCTTGTAGCCCCCTTCAGGTACTGGCAGGATGCTATTAGGTCTCCCTGGAGCCTTCTCTTCTACAGGCTGAACAACTCCAGCTCCTTCAACCTGTCCTTGTAGCAGAGGTGCTCCAACTCCCTGATCATTTTGGTGGCCCTGCTCTGAACCTGCTCCATCAGGGTCTATGTCCTTGCTGTATTGAGGGCTCCAGAGCCGGACATAGTACTACAGGTGGAGTCTCACCAGGGTAGAGTGACGTGGTAGAATTCCCTCTCTCCACAGGCTTACTTATGTTGTATGTTTCCAGCCCAAACCATCTGTAATGGTGAGATATCTTATTTTCATCCTGTTATTTATTTAATACTGAATTTATTTTATGCATGTGTGGAATTCCAGCTGCTTCCTGGTGCTATAGAAAGAGAATCAAGAAAATAATACTCCAATCAGTTCAAAATGAGCTCCTGCTAGGGTTTGAGCCCCTGGATTTCCCTTTGGAAATGACACTCTAAATTAACAGCTTTATAGTGTACACAATTATCCATAATTAGTGGTCAGAGTAAATTGCTAGTCACAGTTCTATCAAATAAATATTTTTTCATCCTTGGGTATTTTTGCCTTTTATTTAACTGTAAATAATGGCTGTGCCCTCCTTCATTGTGTCTCTTCTCACAGGTATGTAGAGATAGAACAAGAGGAAATGGCCTCAAGCTGTCAGTAGGTAAGTTTAAACTGGACATCAGGAAACATTTCCCAGGAAGAGTGTTCAGGCACTGGAATGGCCTGGAGAAGAGGAGACTCAGAGGGGACCTTATCACTCTCTGCAACTACCGGAAGGGAAGTTGTAGTCAGGTGTGGGTCAGGGTCTTCTCCAAGGCAATTTGTTACAGGGCAAAAAGACATGGTCAGAAGCTGTGACAGGGAAGGTTTAAGTTGGATACTTGGAGCAATTCCTCATGGAAAGGTGATTAGCTACTGGAATGGACTGCCCAGGGGGATGCTGGGCTCACTGTTCTTGGAGGTGTTTAAGGAAAGATTGGATGTGGCACTTAGTGGCATGGTTTAGCTGATGTGGTGGCGTTAGGCTGTAGGCTGGCCTTGATCTCACAGGTCTTTTCCAGCCTCAGCAATTCTGTGATTCTGTGAATACGTGTTCAGAGCCCAGAAAGCCAATCCTATCCTGGACTGCATGAAAGAAGGATGGCCAGCAGGTAGAGGGAGGGGATTCTGTGCCTTCAGGACCATGGTAGACAGTCTCCAAATATCTTGTAGTTAAACAAAGGTAAATAAACGTGCTTTATACTCTGTCATCAGCCTGGTCATAGTCTGAATCCTTAGAAACCTTGGTCCTCACCATCTCTATTGGAGGATAACGTCAATGCCAACCCATACTTTATGAAGAACAAAGCATAGAGTATGGGTGATTCAAGACTTGGCACCCTCACCCAGCAAGCAGCTTTTCTTACTGATTTTCACTGAGATCCTCGCCCTAGGGCCATTTTCTGGCTTGGAAGGACAGAATGCTGTATTGGAATCCTCCTGCATGTCAAGATTTGTCAAATGCTTGTCAGTGCCTTGGCTATCCAAGACATTTTGCACTGAGAAACAATCGGTCATGGTGAAAGCCATAGCTTTGAGGGCAACCATGTGGCCTGACACTCTTTTGCAAAGTAGGAAGAAAATCCTTGTGTGGTGACTGCCCTTGGTTGTGTTTTGTGTATTATTTTAGGAGATATTTTATGGGAAAATAATTGCTCTGTGATCTGTCAAATTGACCTTTTTTTTTTTTTTTTTTTTTTCCCTCCTGAACATCTATTATGCTTAAGGCAGCAAATGGAAACTGTATTTTCAGCAACATTTTCTCCCAGATGACTTAAATGATGAACTTTTGACAATGAGTTTTTACAGATGCCATCTGGTACTTCCTGTGATCATGAATCACTGAGAGTTTAGGTAGATTACCTGGTTCCTTAAATATGCATTTAACCTTTTCATTTTAACTCTCTTTGTTTTTCTTTTTTTTTTCCCCCAGAACTTTTCCAGGTTTTTGTAATGGTTCAGAGTCCCACCTGAAATGCATCATCATTTCCAAGCACAGCATAGTTTCTGTCTGGCCCTTCTTGATGGAAAGGGTGTCAATAAACAGAAATTTTGGTGTGCCTTAGGGATATTTGAAACAGGAGAATGAATTGCTGCTATCCACGAGCCATTATGTATCTGCAGAGCATTTTGAATAGCTTTATACAAAATGCTAGCTTAGATTTGACATTTAAGCACCTTTGTATCAATATTGCTAAGTTGGTTGAGCCAGTAACTGATCTTCCATAATGCAAGATGGCAGTAATTACAATAAAGCATTTCAACAGATTGAAAATCAAGCAGCCAGTGCTACAGGAAGCCCAGAAATGCCCCTATAACATTTTTCTGCGGTATTAATACTTGGAGTACTGTGTACAGTTCTGGAGCCCTCAACACAAGAAGGACATGGAACTGCTGGAGCGAGTCCAGAGGAGGCCACAAAGATGATCAGAGGGCTGGATAACCTTTGCTATGAGGACAGGCTATGAGAGTCGGGGCTCTTCAGCCTGAAGAAGAGAAGGCTTCAAGGAATGGACTAGACTAGACTAGACTAGACTAGACTAGACTAGACTAGA
>VWZI01007547.1:177705-218611 GCA_013396835.1 Psilopogon haemacephalus
TAGACTAGACTAGAATAGAATAGAATAGAATAGAATAGAATAGAATAGAATAGAATAGAATAGAATAGAATAGAATAGAATAAGCCAGGTTGGAAGAGACCTCAAAAATCATCCAATCCAACCTATCATCCAGACCTTATAGTAGCCTTCCAGTATCTGAAGGGGGCCTACAGGACAGCTGGAGAGGGACTATTCACAAGGTCTAGTAATGACAGGATGAGGGGTAATGGGCTTAAACTGGCAGAGGGAACTTAAACAAGATATTAGGAGGAAGTTCTTTACAGTGAGGGTGGTGAGATACTGGAATGGGTTGCCCAGGGAAATTGTGGCTGCTTCCTCCTGGAGGTGTTCAAGGCCAGGTTGGATGAGGCCTTGAGTGACCTGTTCTACTGGGAGGTGTCCCTGTCTATGGCGGGGATTGGAACTGGATGATCTTTGAGTTCCCTTCCAACCTAAACCATTCTATGATTCTATGCTTAATGAAGTGTATTAAGTGAAGTCTGAAATGCAATCATTATTTACAGAATATGTTCAGAAGAGACAGTAAAAAAATATTACTAAAGCCTTGGTAAATGTTTAGTCATGTCTAGAACAGCCTTTTCTTTCTTTCTTATTTTTTTTTTTAAGAAAAAGGAGATGGACCCTGATTTTTTTTTCTGTAGTAAAAACATGAGTACTGGGGGAAAATATATCCCTCTACTGCTTTAGAGAGTTCAGTGCAAAGCCAAAAAGATGATAAATGGAATGGAACATCTCTCTTATGAGGAGAGACTGAGGGAGCTGGGGCTCTTGAGCTTGAGGAAGAAGAGACTGAGAGGTGACTGCATCAATGTTAATAAATATGTAAAGGGTTGAGAGCCAAGAAGATGGAGCCAGGCTCTGCTGGGTGATGACCAATGACAGGACAAGGTCCATGGGTGGAAGTTGAGGCATATGAGGTTTCATGGAAACATGAGGAGGATTTTTTTACCCTGTGAGGGTGCCAGAACACTGGAACAGGCTGCCCAGGGAGAGTTGTGGAGTCTCCCTCTCTGTAGATAGTCAAGACCTGCCTGGATGTGTTCCTGTGTGATCTAGTGTAGGTGATCCTGCTCTGGTAGGGGAGTTGAACTGGGTAATCTTTTGAGGTCCCTTCCAGCCCCTAACATTCTGTGATTCTGTGATCATTCTAGAATACTATTTAGACAATTGTTAAACTCAAGCAGTAGTCACCTTTTAATTCCACCTGGAGGTGGAAACAGTGCCTCACAATGTAGTTTTGCTGTTTTCATTTCAGCTGAACTCTGTTTCTTCACTGTGTTCTGGTTGTTTGTTTTTCACCCTGTGTGCACATAATAGGCCTGACTTGGTAAATGCTTTCTGAGACCTGAAAAATCTCTCAGTGCTGTTATCATGTCCTGCACATATTTTATTACTGAATTTAAGAATGTCAGTCTGGTATGGATACTTTTGAATTGTAGTGGACATATGGGAGTGTTGGATTGAAATAGACTGTGTTACTGAAGATATATCATAGAATAGTTTGGGTTGGAATGGGCCTCCAAAGGCATTCAGTCTAACCCCCCTGCAGTCAGCAGGGACATCCTCAACTAGATCAGGTTGCTCAGAGCCTCGTTCTGCCTGATCTTGAATGGCTCCAGGGATGGGGCCTCAACTACCTTTTGGGCAACCTGTGCCAGTGCAGAACTTGTTCCTCACATCCAATTGAACTTTCCTCTTCTCTCATTTCAAGCCACTGTCTCTTGTCCTGTCACTGCAGGCCTTTGCAAACAGTCCCTCTGCAGCTTTCTTGTAGCCCCCTTCAGGTACTGGCAGGCTGCTATTAGGTCTCCCTGGAGCCTTCTCTTCTCCAGGCTGAACAACCTCAGCTCCCTCAGCCTATCCTCGTAGCAGAGGTCATCCAGTCCCTTCATTATTTTGGTGTCCCTCCTCTAGACCTGCACCTACAGCTCCATTGTAGGATACTGATTTTGCAGATATTTGATTATTCTTTATATAACACAGTCTGCAATTGACTATTCATAAAGGTTAATGGAAAATCTACCTAGGTCATATCTGCATTTAAAAAAATGTACTCATGTTATGAATTAACCATGATGTAAAAATTTGTGCTCTGGTGGCTGACTGAAAATCCAGGAAAATGAACCTATTTTCTTCACTGGGTAGTGTAGGGGTTTGAATGATGCTTTATCTCTCTGTCTCTGCTCAGTTCTGAGTGGATATAAGGACGAATTAATGGCAAAAGAAGGATAAAATTTGTGTTTTCAACATGGTATGTAGTCAGAATACATCAACTAACCCTTACAGTATAGTTTGTTGTATTACAAAATCGCTTTATTATGCAACTTTGTGGAGCTTCTGTAGTCTTCTAGCTAATTGCTTAACTGTTAATTGCTTAATTTTCAAGGGACTATAAAAGTCAGCAAGATTCCAAGGCAACTTGATTTTTATTATCAGAGTTTTAGCTTTGCTTAATAAACTCTTATATTTAAGGTAATTATTCCATCTTTCAAAACAGGTAAGCTGAAAATAACTTTCTACTGAATTTGGTGAAGGGGTACAAACTCTTAAAATACTCAGAGGCAAGATTTTGGGAAAAAATTCTGTCAATTAAAACATTTTGTTCATAATTTACATGGATCTTTTCTGCTAAAAAAAAAAAAATAAAAAGAGCTGACTTGAGACCATATTTGAACCAAACTCCTGGGGTTAAATGTATTTTGAAGGATCTTTGTTTTTTTAGCAAGAGAAATAATTTTGCCAAGGAAGTGATGGGCCAGTTTCAGGGTTTAAGTCTACTCTTGAATTCATTCACTGCAGTTCTCCATATCTTATGGTGCAGCCACAGCCTTTGCTAATAACTGAGATGATTTTATATAAATAATCTTTGCAAACCTGTAGGTTGGAATCATCAGGCATTTATGAGTCTCATCAAACAGCTTTGTGTTCTTAGCAGCAGAATCCATTGGTTTTGTAACCTTGGGAACAAGATATCAGTTGTGGCAAGGCAAATTCTTTCTGTGTACACCACAGAAGCCTGTGTGCTCAGTTTGGAGAACGATGCATGTCTTGCTCAACAGCCAGAATTGGTCTTCAGGAGTAAGATTCAAACTGCTAATTTCCAGTGTGACTTCAGTCAAGTCACTTGTTCATGCTAAACTTTAGCTTACTGTGTGTAAAGGAGGTATTGCTTTACAGATTGCTTCGCTCCTTACTCTATACTAAGGAAGAAATATAGGTCTTCTGCTTTAATACCAGAGAAAGAGGTGAACTGAAAAGCAGTATCTGATTATTTCCTTCATTAAAAGCTAATTCCTTAGCTAGAATGCAACCAGAATAGACTGCTTCATTACTGTTTTTCTTGTAATTATGAGACATCTGTCTCTGATTCTGAGAAACAATCTGCAAAGTCACACTGTGCTTTGCAGCAGCTGGTGGGCTCAAGTTCCTTTTATTCCAGATTATTGAACCCTGCTCATTGCAGTGGACTCCAGATCCACTCGTGCAGATCACTGAGACCAAAGTGATGTGGTGGGTTGTAAATGAGAAGACTGCCTTGTGCCACATGCAAGATACACAGATCAGATTTAATTTTCCTGCAGCTGTATGCTAGGCAGGGAAGAAAATGGGTGTATTTCCTGTTTCAATGCTTTTCCTTGGCAGTTTGAATCTTTTTTTTTTATCTTCACAGTTTCAAAGTCTGCTTGTTTTGCACATAGGTGGCTGCACACAACAGCCTGTGTGCACTGGAGAATACACATCTGGAGAACTTAACAGATATGTAATGAAGAAAACAAAGATGGGAATTATAGGGTGAGAAAACAAAGGACAGTGGAAAAATGAAAAAAACCAAAATATATAAAAGTAAGGGAACTTGGTGAAGAGGATGATATCAGAAGCAGCAGAGAAGATGTCCTAGGCTGAGCCTTACGTCTTTAAGGACCATGGAGAATAGACCTCTGAGAGGTCCAGAGTGGTCAGTTCTTAGTACAAAACACCCTAAATACTTCCTACAAACTGCCTTTGATATGAATTGCAAGAGGGACTTTGCAGAAGCACTTGCAGAGAAGACTAGAGAAGGACTTGCAGAGAACTAGACTAAAGGGAAAGATGACAGCAGTGTGCTAGAAGCGCTACCCCTGGAAGCAGCTTTGAATTTACTCATGGCTGTGGTCTGGTAGCAGTTGTGATGCTAAATTTGAAAAGCAATACGCAGATATCCTGATCACTTTCTATAGAACACGACAGGTGCAGAATCTATGGCAAATAAACAAGACTGCAGTGAACTTGGAGGAGACTGAAGGTGGAGTGGGACATAAATCAGGGTGAGGAAAGTGCCTTTGGCTGCAGATTTATGAGTCTGTTCCTTGAGCTCTTTCTCTAGCTGCTCGCCTTGGTCATCTATCTAAACATTAATCTACATAATTTATATACTAATGAAAGATTTGCTAAGATCCCATGCCACTTCCTGGGGGTCATTCTGCAAATCTGATTTTTTTTTTTTAAACAGTCACATACAAGTAAAGAGAATCAAAATAAAAAGATTTGCAAATTTCAGTTAGCTGGGCAGAATTTAGCCTTAAGCACTGGTGAGTTTTGGAAATGCAAGAAATTGCTGATCTATCTTGGTACACCTAAGAACTGCCCATTGCCTCTGGAATTGTTATTTACTGTTAATGAATGAGCAGCTACAGACTCAGCAAGTATCAAATGATGAACAAACATGTTGAAAGGTGATTTCTGTGTTCCACCAGAAGGCTACAGCAGACATGAGGAATACTGCCCACCAGCTTTCTAATGTAGGCAGGTACCTCTCAGAGACACTGCACAGGACTAGCAACTGGGAAGAACTTATTGCCCTCTACCTGAAAGGAGGGTGTGGCCAGGTAGGGTTTGGTTTCTTCTCCAAGGCACACAGTGATAGAATAAGAGGACATAATCTCAAGCTGTGCCATGGCAGGTTTAGGCTGGATGTTAGGAAATTCTTCACAGAAAGAGTGACGGGCATTGGAATGGGCTGCTCAAGGAGATGGAGTCACCATCCCTCGAGGTGTTTAGAAGGAGACTGGATGAGGCACTTGGTGCCATGGTTTAGTTAATCAGATGCTGTTAGGTGATAGGTTAGACTCGATGATCTCAAAGGTCTTTTCTAACCTGGTTAATTCTGTGATTCTGTGAACAGCTGAAGTGTTCAGTGCACATTTCTGTTCTCTTGAACTACTCCATGTCCCTCAGTGCATAAGACAGCCTGAGTAGCCTAAATTGTAGCAGCGTCCCTGGGCTGTGTTTCATTTCAGAGCAGGCTTCAGCCTTCGCAGTCTGAAATGCTGGAGTCCTATCCTGTCATGCCTGCCGTGCTCTGGCTTGTGAGAGATGCACAGCACTTCAGGAAGCAAGAGATTCCTCCTGTGCAGGCACGGTGCTCTGAGGATCTCCTGGCACTCTCCGGGCACTGCAAAGGGAGTGTAATGGGAACGAGAGCCACGACCTTTCTTTGTAAGTGATATGTGGCAAATAATAATTCTGGAAAGTCAGACCCTGAAGCACAAATGCCCTTCACTGCCACTCACCTCTAGTTATGCTGCCCATGCCTTCAGCTTCATATCAAGATGTTTTAGCTCTATCTCTATCTCCCAGTGCTCACCTCATGATTTTACCATTTCGGCATGCACTTAGGATGTTTTAGGTTAATTATAAATGTGCAGCAGTACATGAGCGAGTGAGAGAAAGCTGCAGATTGATAATAACAGCCTGCAAATATGCAAAGCGTTTAAATGCTGAGAAGACAGGGAACATTTTAAGTATGAAACAAGGATTATCACTTGGATGAATGAGATACAACTAAGAATGGAAATAGTCAGTGAAGAAGTTTGCCTGACAGTGTAATTATTAAACTGGAAGACTCTATCACAACAGGGGAAAGATTTCTCACCTAAGACATTAAAAATCTGACTGGAAAAGTCTAACAGAACTTTTCACAGGGAATGACTTCATGTTGGTGGAGACTGCAAAATTGTTATTTTTTGGCTTCTCTTTGTATGTCTGCATGCACACAGAAACATTCATCACTGCACAGACATTCATAGCCATGTATGCTCCTTCACAACAGTAACAGTCATCATATGTTGTATGTTGGGCATTCTCATCTCATCAGGACTCCTGCCCATCAATGAGATTCTGCAGCAATGCTTCTTGTCTTTCTAAAGCCTCTATAGCTCCAAATAGCTCTAAGGGAGAAAGGAAAACCAATCAGAGTGGCATTTTCTTCTAATTCTTGAAGAAGTAACATTCCTTCCAAGGATTATGCTGGCCTGAGGCTGAAAGTAACATTTGACTGTATGTTAGGACAGATTTTATATGTCATTATCCATTTGATTTGGTAAGAACAGGTTTTAAGTGAGAAGTTGTCTGATCCACAACTTGCTAGGTCAGGGTATCCTATGCATGCAGTGGTTTAGTTTATTGTTTGTATCAGAACATGAACAGATAATTAAAGAATAATCTGGAAGACTGAAATAATAAAGTACAGATATAGCTTGATCTTACATATTTTCAGTTTCTAAATGTTAAGCCAGCTATTCTAAATAATCTGACCTCTGGTAGGGAGTGTTCAGGCTTTAAAGTTTTTAAGAATTGATGTTTTTGTTGGCTTGTTTGCTTGCTTGGGATTCTTAAAGCTGACCAGTAGTTGTGAGGATTTCTGGGCATCTGAAGATTGCAGTGTGATTTTTTTAAACTCCTATTTCTACCATGGAGAGGTAAGAAACTCATATTCTGATTTTGGCTGCAGTCACAACAGTGTGTATTTTGTTGAATAATGCATTGAGTTTTGTCTGCGTGCGTATGTGTGGTGTGTATATATATATATATATATATATGTACAAAATAATATTATGAATTATTTTGAAATATTATAGATTGTTTTGCTACCCCTGTGTCATACTGAGGCTTCATGCTCCTATGCGTTCAGGCTGGTTTAGGGTGCATGCAGATGATGTCCACTGCAGATCTGTCTGCTCTCCCAGTGCTCCAGCCTGTCTGTGTTTCCTTTGTCTCTGGGGTGACTCTCAATAGCTAAGTGAAGAGAAATATACACAGTGTGTAGACCCTAGTGAGTCAGACACTAGAGTAGTTTTCTTCTAGACAACACTGCACAACATACTTCAGTAGTTGTTTTACTTATTTGCTTGCTTAGTTGGTTTATTTTAGGCTGTATTATCACTTTATTGCAGAAAGCAGAATGATTTTGGCCAAAGGAATAACTTTAGCTGGTTACTTTTGGAATGGCTAAGCAGAAGCAGTTGCAATTTTTGATTTAAAGCATGTTGTGTGGTGCCCTTTTCACTTGACCTTGCAGTATATGGGGGAAGAAAAGGGGCAGGAAGATTGGTGAGCTCTCAAGATGCAAATCTCACTCAACTTGAAATTCAAAACTTGAGGAAAGAGTAGAGAAAGTATATATTTAGGTGCAAAGTAAAGAAGAAAATATGGGTTGTTTTGTGTAGATTTTGCAGGGAGGGTTGGCTCGGTCTTATTTTCAGCATAGTGTCTCTCTAGCCAAAGGGAATGTAGGATGTGACAGGAAGGTCTGATTGGGGAGGAATTCAATGCAGCTATCAACAGCGGGCTTCTATGTAAATACTGTAACACCTCTGAACTGAGGAACAGCTGAGATAACACTGTAAACTAATCTCTAGTGCTGGAGAAGCTGGCCAAGCCTTCACATTATACAGTTTCTGTAGAAAAGATGGGATAGGGGTTAGAAAAAGAAGCAGTTCTAAATTATATATGGCAACCTATTTTAGAGTGAAATGCACTGACATTTTAAAACTGGAAGCAGCATATAGTAAAGTACTTCTGTCTTTGAAATGGTTCTCTATGCTGGGCTCTGTATGCTTAGAGATCACTGCATATGTGTGAATGCCTACATAAATAGGCAGCACTATCACCAAAATGTTTTCAACTCTCTGTTACCTGTGCCTAATGGATTTAGATTAATATATACTCATTTAGGGTTCTTATTCCATCAGTATTTATTGTGCTTGGTTTTTCATCAATACAAAAAGACCTCTAAGAGACAGTCTGTCCAGAGCAGAGGCACTGAAGTGCAGCCTTTCCCTGCTTTAACCTTTCGAGGTCATCATGCTTCACAGCCCTACACCTTCTTTTCCTAGGTTGCTAAGAAAATAAAAGTGTCATATATATATATATATACACACACACAGATAAATGCATACATATATAATATGCATGCACTTATATGTTTATATATGCACAGATATGAAATATACATACACCTTTATACACAAATAGTGTCTCACTTGAAACAATGTTTCCTCTCCTAAGGCATTTAAAGCAAAGAAGGATCTATCAATGGCGAAAAAGTTTGATACTGTATCTTCAGACCTATGCTCATAACTGGGCACAACCCCAAGATAAACTGGGATTGGGGTGGAGCTAGTTAATTGTGTTAGAAATGAGAAAAAGGGAACCCACTATCTCCAGATTCAGAACAATTTCAAGTCTAAGCACCTCTGATGCCCCCTTTAGATGCAGTTTAGAAATGAGTAGCCAGCAGTTGCCTGTTCTTGCACCCTTTGTCAGAGCCAAACAGCAGCGTGAAGCTGGTTTACACAGACACTCCCTTCAAGTCCCCAAACCGCAGGTCGGGTTGCATTCACAAGCTCTTTCCTTCCACCTCATTTAAGATGTATATAAACACGTGATGGCTGTCAGCCCTCGCACAGCATCTGACACACAGCATCTGCATTTCAGCACTTGATCCAGTTTACTGAGTGTTCCCTTCTTGAACCTTGTACCCCACCCTTCTCTTCTGCCCCAAGATTCAATTCCTTGTTTCCCCCTTATTGTGTCTTACGCAGGCAGACACTGGGCAGCTCAGAAGCTGAGCTCCTGAACGACATTGTACTCTGTGTTACAATGCAGTTCCTCCAGGACAGACCTTGACAGTCTTTCTGCCTTCACATACCAGGCCAAACCTACTCAAGGGATGCCTCTCCAGTCTTTCTATTTTTAACTATAAAAAAAAAAAAAATCCCAAAGATACATGGATTTTCTAGGTTCCACCGCTGGAACAAATTATCAATGTGGATGTTTCAACAACTGAGCAGGAAAACAACTGTCACATTGCATTAATACCATAGCTGGGTTTTGTCCAAGCTATTCCCATCTCTCATCCTCTGCCCTATACATATCACTCTGTGATACTGATCTGCTGTGCACTAAGAGAGCAAAACTGGGGAGTTTAAGTATATGCATATTAACTAAAATGAGCAGGTCCCATTTTGTGCTGTATGTGCCAGCCAATGGCAGAGAAAAGCACCATTTTTGCTACATGTACTCGTCAAAGTTTAAAAGAAATTGAGTGTGTGCTGCTCATTCCTAAGGCAATACAGACAGCAGATGCTGCCTTCATGCTGTAGAAGAGCCTCAGTTGCTGACACCAAAGTAACCTCATGGGTCGTTGATTAAATAGGATCTCGACTGTTGTGTGTTTTGGGGTTTTTTTGGTTGGTTGGTTTTGGTGGTTTGGGTTTGGTTTTTTTTTTGTTTTGTTTTGTTTGTTAAAAAAAGTCGGGAAACGAAAAACCCGCGCGGTTTCCCTCACATCCTCCGAGCATCTCCACTTTAACGCGCCGCGTTTCTGGGTCCACCTGGCTGGCACCCGGCGGCTGCTCACACGACGGGGTGCCAGCGGCGGCGGGCAGCGGGGACGGGCTTCGGGCGTGCCCTTGCAAGCCGGCCCGGCTTTCCACTTGGCTCCCTGAGAACCCTGGCCCCCGGGGGGCTGCGCGGGGCTCCCTATTTGGCCATGCGGCGGGCCGGGGGCGAGCTGCCCCGCGCCTGCCTTACATGGGCCGGGCGACCAGGCTGCGTCGGGGCTGGCCAGGCTCCATTCATGGCTGCGCGGCCGCTCAATGGCGCGGAGCCGACCAAATAAGGAGAAGGTGGCTGCCCCGTCCCGCGGCGGCCCTGGCCGGCACTGCCCCTCGGGGGTTATAAATTTGAGCGCCTTCGCCGAGCCGGCACCCAGGCTTTCCTCCGCAACCCCCCCTGCCGCCGCTGCTGGCCAGGTGAGTAGCGCAGCGGCCCAGCAGTAGGCTCGGGGAGGGCAGGGAAGGATGGGATGACTGAGATGGGAAGAAGAGAGGGCGAGAGAGGTGGATGGATGGATGGATGGATGGATGAATGGGTGAGTGGGTGAACGGATGGGAGGCACTGGATGGCGGAGGATGTCAGTCGTGCAGATACAGCCACTGTTCTGTTTGTGTGTGCCTCCCGCTTTGTTTTACTTCTGCCGAGGACACCGCCCCCGTCCCAGCCACCGCGCCTCGACGGGGCGGGACACCTTGCGGCCGGTGAAGTGCTCTGGGCAGGGCCGAGCTCCCGATTCAGTCTGCGGCCTGAGGGTACATGAAACGATGCCCTAATGAGCCTGTGGAAGCGCGGAGAAGAAATCGGGTGCCGGATCCCATTTAAAGCCCTGCCCACGAGCGTGGCCGAGGCATCAGGCTTTCTCCCGGGACGCGTCAAATTTCTCGCTGCCGCCGACATTGTCGATGTGCCGCAGCCGCTCCTGCCCTCTGAGATGGAGAGCAGGAGGGCGCGGAGCGTCTGCCCAGAGGTCTCGGTGGGGCCTGGCGGCCCAACCGCGGTGACCGCGGAGGTCTGGACACGCTGCCACCTTGTGTTTCAGATCCGTGCCTCCCTCCGAAGATGTGTGACGACGAGGAGACCACCGCACTTGTGTGCGACAACGGCTCGGGGCTGGTCAAGGCAGGCTTTGCCGGAGACGACGCCCCCAGAGCCGTCTTCCCGTCCATCGTCGGCCGCCCGAGACACCAGGTAAATTACGGAAGCAGGAGCGGGGCAGGACAAAGCCTCTCCCATGTCTCCGGGAGTCACTTCCACGCACTCTTTCCCTCTTTAGTCCTTCTGTCCTATCGCAAGTACTCTGTCCGACCCTCTACTCCTTGCATTAGTACTCGCGATGCATTTTCAAGTCTCTCCAGTGCTTTCTTCATTTCCTCTTTCTGGCTGTCCTTTGTCTCACTTTCTAACATGTTCTCCCTTTCCTCCAGCTATTTCTGACTCTCCAACTTTTCTCTTGACTGTCTTCCCTATTCTCCCTCCTAATGATCCTAAGTCTAGCTTCTTACAAAGCTGCTGCCTGCTTCATGGCCTGGGCCAGACCGGTCACTGGTGCTAGTGTGCAGGCATCTCCACTGCCGAATCCGCACATCATGGAGTTTGTATAAGGCTCTTCCCACCTATCCTGCCCCAACTTTTCACATACCAGACACCTTCTTTTGTCTGTCAATGATCTGCATACTGCTCTCTAGGCCTCCTTTTCTCCATTCCCATGTCATTCTCCTTCTCTTTGCCACAATTAAATTAGTGTACAGAAATACAATACTTTTTCTCCTATAATTTCCTTAGCAAGAAGTTTGTAATACCCTTAAAAAATCCCAAACCTAAAACGTTTGCAATTTGTATTTTGTTTTTGTGGATAAATTATTGATGAGGCTCCATAGAACTATGGAGTATCTTCACTAGAAAGCTTATTTCCCTCTTTATCTTCCTGTTTAGAAACTCTTTTCGTATGCCCCTCTATATTTTTTTCTCATCAAGATATTATGCAGTTTGTATTTCAGTTAAACTTTTGGGCCAGAAAGAAGTACTTGAAATTAAGAGGTGCATTAAAAAAGGGAGGAAAATCTTTTAATAGATTAAGAAGAATTTAATAGGAAACCTTCAAATTCCATTGATTTATTATTTCAATAATGCTCATTTATTTCCCTGTACAACCTTTTAATGTGTGACTGCTTGTACCTTTCTTGAAAATAGCATAGTTGTCTGTGATGTAAATGTCTGAACTCTGTCATGTTGTCTTCCTCAAATAATTCTTTTCTTGATCTTCTTCTCTTAGGGTGTCATGGTTGGTATGGGTCAAAAAGACTCCTACGTGGGTGATGAAGCTCAGAGCAAAAGAGGTATCCTTACTCTGAAATACCCCATTGAACATGGCATCATCACCAACTGGGATGATATGGAAAAGATCTGGCACCACACTTTCTACAATGAACTTCGTGTGGCCCCTGAGGAGCACCCTACCTTGCTCACAGAAGCCCCTTTGAACCCTAAAGCTAACCGTGAAAAGATGACCCAGATAATGTTTGAGACCTTCAACGTACCTGCTATGTATGTGGCGATCCAGGCTGTCCTATCCCTCTATGCCTCCGGCCGTACAACAGGTAAAATAAATAAACATCCTTGAGATACTTCCTTCCGATCCCACTCCACATAGGAAGAAAACCCACCATAACATGCAGATTTACAGAAAATTAGATAGTTTACAGCCGTTGATAGTAACAGCAGCAGCAAAGCCAGCACAAAATAGTCTGTGGAGAGAACAAATGTGGACCTGTCTGCATTCCTTTTGGGGAGGTACTGTGGAACTGACTCCTGCTGCCTGCTGCAGATGAGGAGATGTTCCTGTGAGGATACTGCAGTTACACAACAATTACACCATTTAACGGTTTAAACTGGGCCCCACAAATGCCCACTATTGGACCAACACAATTGGTCAATGCTCAATGCTCTGCGAAGTAGCAGTGGAACACTTGCAGGTGGGGGTTAGCTGAAAATCAGTACAGAACAATGTTTCCTGGGAAAGGTCACACCAAACAGGAATGTCCAAGCAGCAGAAGTAACAGGCAGGATTTTGATGACTAAAATAGAAAGATGCCACTTTACACTACCTGAAAAATAAAAAATTTTGGTGTGTTTATTGGTGCTTACTGTGCCCAAGGGTTCTGAGCATTTGCTAAGCGATTCCAGCTGCTCTCTGACATTTCTTTCCCAGGTATCGTTCTTGACTCTGGTGATGGTGTTACCCACAACGTACCTATTTATGAAGGTTATGCTTTGCCCCATGCTATCATGCGTCTGGACCTGGCTGGCAGGGATCTGACTGACTACCTGATGAAGATCCTCACAGAGCGTGGCTATTCCTTTGTGACAACAGGTCAGTGCTTTTGGCTTTGCCCTTCTGTGAAAATCCTCCTGTTTCTCTTGGCCCACCTTCTTCCTATTTTTTTTTGATTATCCAAACCTTGATTTGAATCCCGTGTATCTGCAGCTGAACGTGAGATTGTTCGTGACATCAAAGAGAAGCTGTGCTATGTTGCACTGGACTTTGAGAATGAAATGGCTACTGCTGCCTCTTCTTCCTCTCTGGAAAAGAGTTATGAACTGCCTGATGGCCAAGTGATCACAATTGGTAACGAACGTTTCCGCTGCCCTGAAACCTTATTCCAGCCATCCTTTATTGGTAAGTGTTCCCAGGAAATTCTCCTCTCTGTAGGAGGTACAAATGGATCAGAAGGTGTCCCACTCCTCTTCCTGCTGATCTAAACTTGGCATGAAATCAAACATGAAAAATTAATGAGCTAGATTCTTTGGTTTCTGTAAGCTGTGCTTGATATGACCTCAGCTGGTAATTAGTTGAGCTCTGGGCTCTTGTTTCAAGTTTTAGATCAGGTTTTAGGGTCACAAATCTTTTTAGTGATAAAATGAACAGTTAGAATATCACCATTAGGGAGCTGGCCCCGAAGATCCTTGTGGGTCCCTTCCAACATTCTATAGCTTTATGTCACTGGTGTCAAGAATAGCTTTCAGACAAATTTTAAGGCTTCATCTAAAAACCAGTCTCCATGAAGAAGTAAAGTATCTGGGAAAGGCAAAAAGTGGAATGAAATGTGTGAGTATATTTCTATGCAGTAAACACTGGCATGGCCAGGATGGTAAGTTTTGCTGTTTGTGAAGGCAGCTGATTGATACAGCAAATGCTTCTAAGTCCTGAGCAATGAATGCAGTTGTTCATCAGCTGACATCTTCCTGTGGATCTAGTGTCAACCCTTTCAGGAAGCACCTGTTAAAATTAATAAATTGGAATGCACAAACATGTGCTGCTGGTTTCTTTTTCCTCACCACCAATTAATAATCTCTTTGTCAGTGCTTTGCTTATGTCTTGCCTTGATCTTTATAAACAGTATTTTCAGTAGGCTGACAAAAGTTACTATTGTCTTTTCTAGTTCTACTTCAATTCCTTTCATTGTCTTTATTGCTGTCTCCAGTATATTTAACTAACACTTTTTCTGGCATAACTTGACACTCATTTCACAGAATCACGGAGTGGTTGTAAGGGGCCCCCAGAGATGATCCAGAGATCATTTATCTGTTCTGTCTAACCTGCTCCCATTGCCATATACTAAATTAATTTATTTCACTTGTCTAGTTCTCTTACTGTATATTTTGAGTATCTTCTCTTTGCATATGCATTAGGATATTTTCTATCAAATAGATTTCATTTTCTAAGCTAGCTCTATAATATTTTTTTTCTTGTAACTTAATAATAAATAAATTTACAGCAAAAAGAACTAGTATTAATTATTAATGGTGAGGGGAAATTCCATGAGTTCTTTGCACAAATATTTCTTGTATAATTTCCTGCTCTACTGTCTTTTTTCTTCTCAAGGTATGGAATCTGCTGGTATTCATGAAACTACCTACAACAGTATCATGAAGTGTGATATTGATATCCGTAAGGACCTGTATGCCAACAATGTCCTCTCAGGTGGTACAACAATGTACCCTGGTATTGCTGATCGTATGCAGAAGGAAATCACTGCACTTGCTCCTAGCACTATGAAGATCAAGGTAAGGAATTTGACTCTATACTGTAAAATATGGATAAATTTGGAGAAAATGTCCACATAGTTAAACTGGGATATAGGAAAAACTCTACAGCTGATGGACAAATGAAGAGAAATTCCACATAATCCAGATAATTATAATGGTTAGAATCAAGTGTTAGGAAAGAGGAAAATATGGCTACAGATTTTCTTAAGGCACTTTGCAAGTACCAGCTGCTGAAGATCAATATTGACGTTATAGAAAAGTTCCGCTCTTTACCTAAGGAAGTATCCAGTGGCTCATTACATTGGTGATGTGAATTGGTTATTCAGAAAGGTTAAATGAGGATTGTGTTGCTTTTCTTCACCCTAGATCATTGCCCCACCTGAGCGCAAGTACTCTGTCTGGATCGGTGGCTCCATTCTGGCATCTCTGTCCACCTTCCAGCAGATGTGGATCAGTAAACAGGAGTATGATGAAGCTGGTCCATCCATTGTCCACCGCAAGTGCTTCTAAGCACTTTCCCCCTCAATTTACTTCCCACTCAGGATGACGACAACATGCTTCTTGGAGTCTTCTGGCAACCCTTCCTGAACTCTTCAGTCATTGTACAGTTTGTTTACACACCCGTGCAATTTATTTGTGCTTCTAATATTTATTGCTTTATAAATAAACAGGATCTGGAGCTTGCAACCTACAAATTAGTGTCTTTTGGTTTATTATAAGTATTCTTTGCTTAAAAAGAACAGAAAACAGACTAAGTGCCCTGGGATTTTGAAATTCCCATCAAGTCTCTCAATGTCTTCACTGCACACCAAGTCCTAAATGATGTAGGTGAGTTAGGTCATCGTTTTCTATTAGTAAGAATTTCTGCTTTACAGTTTTAATTCTGAATCTTGAAGCAGTAGAAGCATCTGGGCAGTTGAGGAAGCTCCCGCTCACTGCAGAGGGGGTTGGACTAGATGACCTTTGCAGGTCCCTTCCAACCCAGACCATTCTATCATTCTATGGTTCTATGACTCTATGATTCTATGATCATATATCAAGGCTTACAAAGAAATAGCCTTGATGGTAGACCCAGTAAGTGGAAGAAGTGGAAAGAAAATTCTCATATTCACTCTATGGGATTAGAAATGTTTATTCTCTTGCATTTATTATAACCCAAATATTTTAGCACTAAATATTGGAAGTCAAATCTTCTGTAAAAAAAATATGTTAATACATTTAGAATGCAATTTATAGCTCATTAGCTGAGTCCTAAAGAGTCTTATGATTATTTTCTGTGACTCATAAATATTTATGCCAAAACACTAATTCAAACTGACAGTTTACTTATCTTCCCCCACCTCTTCAAAGTCAGAAATGAAGAAGCGAAGCCTTTATTGTACTAACATGCAATAATTAAGCTCTTCCTAAATATTCCTGCAATTGTTAATGTCAAGATTATTTTCACATCACCATTCATATGTCTTGGGCAATTCTTAATCCTTAAATCTTTGCTATCCTTTGTTGCTATCTGACCCAGATACTACAATCATAAATTGCATACTTTCCATAGGCCTTTGTATTCCTCACTGTGATGTTTTACAGCTGTGCTCTTTGATTCTTTAAGAGGAGTAGTATCTAAAAGTTGAAGCACGGAGTGAGCTGAGTCTAGACTGCCCATGGTGGGGAGGTTGGAGCAGACGTTCTCTAAGGTCCCTTCCAACCTAAGCCAGGCTACGGTTCTATGAAATAATGGAACCAATGAGTGTCATAGTTCAAACTATTTGCAGACTGGAGTTCACCTAAATTTGACTTAGGAAATCAATCACAGCATTTATTAAAGTGTTCATGCAGTTAGGCAGGTGCCATGGCAGGTGTTTGAAAAGATTAGATTTCATTCTAATTTTATACTCAGATGCTAATAAAAAAAAAAAACAAAACTCCAAACCAAACAACAAACAAATGAGTTTACACAGTTGTAGAGGAAGTCTGTTTGTCCTACCTCTCATTTTCCTGAAAGGCATTTTCAACTGGCCATCAGATGTGGTCTGCAGCCAAGCAGAACTGAAATTACTCTTTGAATCTATGAAGAAATATTTAGTGCCTGTCTCAAATCTGCTGACTATTAGAAGGCAGTTTACTGCAATGTCTTTGTACCTTCAGCTTGCAATTGGAATATTCCAAGGTACAGTCTCAATACTTTTGCTTTTGGGCAAATGAGGTTGTTTAAAGAGAATTAAAAATGAAGACGATGTATGTAAACACATACATTGAAACATTTTAGATAAAGGTCAAAATTACATGTTAAGTATGAAAATTTAAGAATAAATGTGGAATATTCTCATGCTGCACAGAAATGCTGTTGCAAATAGGCCTTTTCCTAACACAATACAAATTAAATAACCTGTGAATCTGTTAAGGCAAGGTCATCAGCCTCTGCTGTTTTCAGGAAGGTTTCCAGAGCAGGAAATCACTCTGAAGTTCACACCACAGAAAAATTCTGTATGTTTTGAAAACATGGGCACTTCTCCAGATTTCTGACCAACACAAACTTAATTGCTCAGACTTAAGATGCCTGCCAATGACATTTGTTTACTGTTCTTACGAACCATGTCACTTTTCTTGCTTGGTTTTTCTTGCTAATTTGAAAGGTCAGAAAGGTCATCTCAGGTATTAGTGTGAATTAATAGGGTAATACTGGACATGAATTGTAGCTAATTGGAGCTTAAAATGTTAAGTGAGTATGCAAAGGGAATGCTAACTAAAACCCAGTGGATGCCTGACTGATTGGCTCTGACTGATAGGTCAGGAATGGCAGGCATACAGCTGGCACCACGTTCAGGGATATGATCAGTTCACCCTTGAGCAGGTGGGCATGAGGAGGGAACTGACTGCATGACTGATGGAAAAATTCCTTCCACAGACATTTTGAGGTTTGTAATTCACAGTTTGTGGAAATGGATATGAGCAGCAAGGTTTGTGCAAAACAGTGATATGCTTGCATATATGCAGGCAATGACTAAAAAGCAGCAAAGCCTCACCCTTATTCTCCTCTTATAGTATGTTTCCAGATGTTTTAATGCAACAATCCCATACTTTATAACTGAAAAATATGTATTAACACTCAGTACAGTGAAAACTCTTATGATTCAGTGGGATGGGAATTACGATAACTATTTATGGGAGCAAAACCATGTCTTTTAAATGTGAAAGAGGCTGCTGATTGGTTTAATTGAGAGGAATTTGAAAGTTAAAACAGAAGCTAGGATTCAAAATGCCAGAGGTGCCACTCTTAAAGTTAAGCCTCTGCATTTCACAAGAAGCATTAATGACCGTGGTAAACAAGGACGGTGGAATGAGATGCAGAAATTAACTGAAGAGCACCTATATGATAACCAGTAAAGCTATTGCAGATACTTAGAAAGGGCATATTAAAACCCAGCTGTACCCAAACCCTGATGTGATTCTGTGATACGATTCTGTGGTTCTGTGATCCTGTGATCATAAATACCTCTGAACTTTGAAACAGCTCAGCTAATAAAGACATTGACAAATTTTGAAATCAGAGATCATTGCTCTTGATGAGATTCTCTTTGGATGGAAGAAGGAAACTTAATGTTTAGCCAGATTTACAGATTCAACACTCATACTTTGAAAGCAGTGTGCACAGATGGCAAAAGTTCTTGTCACATTGAAGTGTGTCCTGATATTTGATTTTTAACTTGTTGCTGCTCTCTAGGTATGTTGTGGGGTGCTCCATACTCCCTTCCCCCACCTTTGTCAGTGGAGGTTTGAATGGGGGAAGAGAAAGGTGAAGAATTGCTTTCCATTTCACTGTGGGATTGAGCGGGGAAAGGCAAAAGGCCCTTTCCTGATGGTCCTATATGGGTACAGACACATGGGAAGGCCTGCGCTGGAATATGGAATCAGGATTGGCTGAGTGCTTTGCACCCACTATATGTATTTGCATTGGACACGTTGTCTAGGAAAGGCTTTAAATAGAGTGACCAGAAAGTGTGCAGTTCCATTTTGTTCCACTTGATCCTTGCAGTTCCATTTGGAGAGATTTCCTTATGGTACCCAGACCTGACTTCTCATCAGCCCAGCATATCCTGGCTTCCTGCTCCCTACCCCTGAGCTGGAATGACCCTGCCTCTGCCATAAGCTGCTGCCGTTCACAGAAACACAGCAACAGAGTGGTTGTCTCTGTGCTGCTAAGGCAGTGCCACTCCATGAGAGCTGCCTCATTGAAGCTGTATCTGCAGACACTTTGACTTTGGCGGGTTTCATTCCCATTGGATTTATGCTCCATGGTTTCCAAACTAGATTACAACTTGCAGTTTCCAGAGGCTGCTGCAAAGGAGATCCGGGGACCGTCTCCAAATTCTGACTCTGCCCAGGTGAGTAAATCAAGTGCTCTCTCTTGGCTTTTCCCTAGGGCTCTGCTCTGCCTCTAATTTCCAAGTGGGGTATAGCTATTTTGTGTCTTGGCCTTTTCCATTTTCTGACTTTATCCTAAATTACCAAAATTGTCCATAAACATCCCTGTTGTGGTGATCTGGCAGTTCCCCACCCCCCCCACACTTTGAAATAACCCAGGCTAGACTCAGTCTGCCAGAAGTTAAGGAAATGAAGCTTTATATTTACAGCTTTGCACAATATACAAGCAGACATTTACAATATATAACAGATATTTACAGATACATGCAGTGAAAAGGTAATACAGAAACACCACACCCCTCCCAGAGATCAGAGTCCCTAAGAGGGGTTTTCAACTGCCCTACCACCTTCCCTCCACTTCCCAATCTAATCTCACAATCTGTCTTACATGCCAGATAAGTGAAGGTAGATGGGCAGGGGGTGTTAGCAGCAGGAAAGTAGTTAGTGAAGTTACTCAGATCCAGCTAAGAAGGCAGGGAGAGACATGCAACAGTGAGCGTAGCTCCGACAGCTTTGTCTTATCTTTGTTTTGATTCTAACTTTATACCATTTCTGTAAACAAATGAGTGAAGGAGACACTGGAATGTTTTCCTTTCTCAGCCTATTGTCTAATTTCTCATTCAAAGCCTCCAATTAGTTAAAACCAGCACACCTGTGAAAATTCCCAACCAAATTAGAACCTGTAAATAAAATTTATCTAGCTTTGTATACAGTTTTGGGGTGGGGCTTTTATAGAAAATAAAAACAACTGTATTTTATAATTCATGCCTCATCAAATTATTCTCAATCGAATCAAGGTACAATGGAGTGGAAGGTGCTCTTCGGAAGTCACTCTGATGTGATTTATAAGCTACATAAGGAGGACTTATCCAGTATTGACGGCTAAAAAGTCTTAAGAAATATCGACACACATTGATAAGAGCTGGAACAAAACTTTATGGCCTCTTCCGGCAGCCAGAGCAACATAACCCACTAATTCTGCCTTAGATTGAAAGGTACTGGTGTATTACCTCTGTTGACTGACCCACACACCTTACACAGAATCACAGAATATTAGGGGTTGGAAGGGATTTTGAAGGATTATCCAATCCAACCCCCCTGCCAGAGCAGGATCACCTATACCAGATCGCACAGGAACACGAGACAGGTCTTGAATATCTCCAGAGAAGGAGACACCACAACTTCCCTGGGCAGCCTGTTCCAGTGTTCTGGCACTCTCACAGGGAAAAAAAAATCCTCCTCATGTTTCCATGAAACTTTCTATGCCTCCACTTCCACCTATTGCCTCTTCTCCTGTCATTGGGCATCACCCAGCAGAGCCTGGGTCCATCCTCTTGGCACTCACCCTTTCTGTATTTATAAACATTCATAAGGTCACCCCTCAGCCTCCTCCAAGCTCAAGAGCCCCAGCTCCCTCAGGCTCTCCTTGTAAGAGAAAGGTTCTATTCCCTTCATCATCTTTGTGGCTCTGCACTGGACTCTCTCAGGACGTTCCTTGAGGTCCTTCTTGAACCACGGGATCTGGAACTAGACACAATATTCCAGACGTGACCTCACCAGGGCAGAGTTGAGGGGGAGGAGAACCTCTCTTGACCTACTAATCGCAGCCCTTCTAATCCACCCGAGGATGGCATTGGCCTTCCTGGCTACAAGAGCACATTGTTGGCTCGTGGTCAACCTCTCACCCACTAGGACCCCCAAATCCTTTTCCCCTTCCAACAGATCAGTCCCCAACCTATACACTGATGCCTGGGGTTGTTCTTTTCCAGACAACTTTCCTTGTAGAGCAATGAGCATGTCAGCACTTAAGAGTATTGAGAGATGGGATCATGAGCAGAACAGAAAACCTGTGATATCTACATTCTATATGTGCTAAGAGTCTGGAAATCCAGTGATTCTACTTTGAAATGTGGACTTTTTTGAAACAGGAAATGAGGAGATGTTTCAGAAGTCACTTTTCAGGGCTGCAAGGCTCTTTTGGAAAACTTGTTAGAAGAGTCATTATAAATTTGATAGAGTTGTCTACTTTGCACTAATCATCTTTAAAAGGGCTGTTTTAGCTGAAGTTTAAAAAAGAAAAGTCAGGCCTTAGGCAAAGCATTAATATGAAAATTTTTAGCTTAAATAATTGAATTCTGTGGAGTTAATTTTTTTTTTTTTAGTGTTGAGTAAGAGGATTTTATACTTAAAAACATTAGGTGATTCCTAGTATATGTGACAACCAGATTAATCTACAATAACAACATGACAATAGGAAAAAAAATAGAGGACCACCTCTGTGGTGGTTGGATAGATTGAATGCAAGGCCCAAGCAGAGATTGATGCTTTCTTCCAGTAACAGCTGAACCCAGCCCCACCCTGAAGCATCCTGTGACAAAAGCTTCTGTCATTATTAAGACGCAAGAAAAAAGAGTAATAATAAATTATAAAATGGAGAGATTAGCAAATGTTGTTCATTACACTGAAGAAAGAAGAAATTCAGGCAATTAATGTAGTACTTTTGCGTTCTCTCCAGAGGATGACTATGGTTGCTGAAACTTGCAAACTCAGCAGAGAAAAATATTAATTACTGTAAATTTTATAATGCTGGGCTAGAATACCTCTGCTATGAGGACAGGCTGAAGGAGCTGGGAATGTTAAGCCTAGAGAAGAGAAGATTCTGAGGGGTCCTTAGAGCTGCCTTGAATGGATCCTACAGGAGACTGCAGAGGGACTTTTGGGTGTCTAGCAATAGGAAAGGGAGACTGGTTTGAAGCTGAGGGAGAGTAGGTTCAGACCAGTTCTGAGGAAGAAGTTCTTCAGTACAAGGATGGTGAGATTCTGGAATAGGCTGCCTCCTCCCTGTGGGTGTTCAAGGGCAGGTTGGATGAGACCTTGAGCAGCTGAGTGTAGTTTAGTGGTATCCCCAGCCGTGGAAGGGAGGTTGGAGTGAATGATCTCTGCGGTCACTTCAAATCTAAGTCCTTCTATGATAATTAAAGGTTGGATTTAATTTGTGATTAAGCTCTATAAAATTTTGATTGTCCTGTGTGAATGATGTTGGAAGAACTTATCTTAGCGCACATGAGCAAAAATGAATATACCTGGGGGCAATTATTTTTGCTTTCATCCTAAGAAAATAATTCATAAAATACAAGACATCTGAGGTGTACCAATCTTAGAGGAGATTAATTCTATTTCAGAAAAGCATTTTAACCAGATTATATATATATATATGTGTGTGTGTGTGTGTGTGTATGTGTGTGTGCGTGCCTGTATATGCAGAGGAAAAAGTGGATGTGAAGCAGCATAAAGTTTTATTGAAATAACATGTAGATGATGTAGTAAGTCTGTGAAGGTAGACTTACTACCAGGTAGCAAGACAGTAAGAAAGAGCTTAAAGACTGTTCTGAGCCTCTAAACTTCTAAGACTTACATCACTAGGAAGACTATTGTCAATGATAAGGAGGACTACAAGAGCTTTCTTTCCAAAGGGTTTTAAATCCCACTGTGGCTTCTAGATGTGCAAAAAAGGGCAGTGCCCAAAGGGAAATCAATAAAAGAGCTTTTGGTTGTTAGGATCTTCAACTCCAGTTCTTCTAGAGAGAGTGGAAATGGGTGGCTGTAGCAGCAGCTGCAGTTGCCCAACTCTGCAACTCAGTGTGTCCACCTCAGCTGAGATGAGAAAACAAGCAGGTGATAAATCTAGCTTAATTCAGTCTGAGGAAGAAAGAGTCAGGAAGGCACATATTGCTGTGGCAGGTCAGGAGGGGACATCTTCCACAGCATCCAGAAGCTTGGGGATACAATAGCTGACATCAAGGTAAAAATAGAAGATTAGGGAATTAAAGCCAGATCCTCATGTTTATGTAATAGGTGAATTTGGACACCGAATTTCATGTTAAATCTTCTCGCTGTTGTTTTAATTATATAAATTATTTTCAGGACACAGACTATTCTCTTCAATAGCTGTCTCTATTCTATTAAAAAACAAAAAAAACCCAAAACCAAACCACAACCAGCAAACAAACCCAAACAAAATAAGGAACACAAATTGTATAAATTGGGTGTTGGGTTTATGGGTTTTGTTTGGGGTTTTTTGGTGCTGTTGCTTTTGATTTTTTTGGTGATTTTAAAAAAAGTATTTCTGTTTACTAAGAATGTTTTAAAGATAACTATTTCTGTGTGTGTATGTTTACAATGATTCTCTGATCAGCCAGGGGGTAGAATAATTCTTGTAGAAACAGACATCTTTGCAGATGTTAAACACAAACAACTGAAGAGGTGGTAAGGAAGGAGCAATTTTTACTTCATTAGCATGTCTCAAACTTAGCACCTAAAGTCAGAGATCCTTCCTTGTCAAGAAACACCACCCACAATGAAACATTTTTTTGTTTCCACCAATTAAATCAAGGTCATTCTGTGCCTGTAACTTTCCTTTGGGAAAAGATTAAAGAGAATAAATCCCTCCTCAGTATTTTCTTACAGCTCAACACAAAACACCTTTCTTCTGCTAAGCTTCTAATTTCTATTAGTTTGGCAATTTGGGTAGCCAATTATCCAAATTAATATGATTAAGCAATTGAGTTACTAATTCAGCACTGGTGATGAATTCAACTTCATTACCGTGCTGTTTCTTTCATAATTTAAACACAGGCAGACAGCCTGTTTGGAGTTGTAGAAATGTGGTTGTGAAAAATGCAATCTGTGGGTTTATTGTTACAAATGTGGAACAATTTGTTTGATGCATAATTAAAAAGACCCATTTATATTTTTGGAAATCATATAGAGCAGGTATTTAATGTATTTTATAGCTTTCTCGATACCATAAGACATTATGAGCTACAACAGCATTCACAGATGTATTCTCAGATTATAATGTAGTTTATTGCAAAACCTTGAACTTGTGACAAAACCTTTAATCAGAGTCATAGAATCACAGAATGGCAGAGGTTGAAAGAGACTTTAGAGATCATCTGCTCCAACCTCCCCTCTGTGGGCAGGGAAACCTCTCCACTAGACTCAGCTGCTCAAGGCCTCATCTAACCTGGCCTTGAACACCCCCAGAAAGTAGGAATCCACAGCCTCCCTGGGTAGCCTATTCTGGAGTCTCACCACCGTTGTACTGAAGAACTTCTTCCTAGGATTCAGTCTAACCCTGCTCTTCCTCGGCTTCAAACCATTTTCACTTGTCCTATTGCTAGATGTCTTTATGAAAAGTCTCTCTGCAGCCTTCTTGTAGGATTCCTTCAGGTACTGGAAGGCAGCTATAAGGTGTCCCCAGGAGTCTTCTCTTTTCTATGCTCAACAATCTCAGCTCCCTTAACCTATCCTCATAGCAGAGCTGCTCCAGCCCTTTGTGGCCTTCTCTGGATGCGCTCCAACAGTTCTGCGTCCTTCTTATGAGGAGCACAGCAGAGCTGGAAGCAGTATTCAAGGTGAGGTCTCACAAGAGCAGAGTCAAGGATCTGAATCCCTTTTCTTGCCCTGCTGCCCACGCTTCTCTTGATGCAGCCCAGCACACAATTTGCCTTCTGGGCTGCACGAATGCACTGCCAGCTCATGGTGAATTCTCATCAATCAACACCCCTAAGCCTTTTTCTTCCAAGCCACTCTCAACCTACTCTGCACTCAGCCTGGGTTTGTGCCTTCATATGTGATGGACAGTTTTACAAAAAGTGATCTTAGGTTTTGCTAGTCTTCCTAGTGTGGAAATGATTGTAGATTATTTTAAATTGAATTGGAGTTCTCTTGTGCAGCTCAGCACTGTGTGGCAGCCTGACAGACCGCAGTAATGCAGGAGTTTTTGATCTCTTGCCCATATATTTTGGCAGCTAAATTGAAAGGACTTTGAAAGAGACTAATGTGGAACTGATATCTTCACTGCACATAGGGAAACAAGCGATTACGTTTTTGCTGGTGATAGTCTCTCTTGAATTTGGTTCTGGGTTCTCCAAAGTGTTTGGTGGAATAACATTTATATACATACAAATGTATGCCTATGTGTGTATACACATATAAAAGTATATCATAGAATGGCTTAGAGTGGAAAGGACTTTGGAGATCATCTGCTCCAGCTTCCCTGCTATGGGCAGGGACACCTCTCAATTAGACTTGGCTGCTCAAGGCCTCATCCAACCTGGCCTTGAAGTCCCCAAGGAGAAGGCAGCCATAACCTCCCCGGATAGCCTATTCCAGAGCCCCACCTCCCTTGTACTGAAGAACTTCCTAAGATTCGGTCTAAACTTACTCTCCCTCAGTTTCAAACCATTCCTTCTTGTCTTATTGCTAGAAATTCTTCTGAAAACTCCCTCTGCAGTCTTCCTGTAGGATCCCTTCAAGCATTGGAAGGCAGCTCTAAGGTTTCCCTGGAGTTTTCTCTACTCCAGTACTTGAACAACACCAGATCCTTCCGACTATCCTCACAGCAGGTATGTCTGCATATATATGCATATAAATATCTTTCCTAAGTATTCTCCTTAACTTTGCAATTGAAGAGCAGCCCTGGGTTGGTAACAGATTTCAGACACCGCATCTGCATGATGTAACATATGAGTCCACCTTATTCCCCAAGAAAATTAGTGTTGTTGAAGTTGGAAGGACAGGTACTTCATGTCAGAATCATCTCAGAAATATGTGGCTGAGACAAACCTGTGTGTATTTTGTAGCTTGGATCCTAAGACAGAAGTTAATTCTTGATTTTATTTTTTTTTGCTCAAGGGCAAAACTCAGAAGTTTGGACTTAAGAGAAAAGATCAGACCTGAAATGCTTTTAGTGACCACATGTAACACTCTTCCTTATAATGTACACTCAAAGTGCCACAGAGGTTGGCTCTTCAGATGTAGCCTGAAGACATCACAAACTGCTAAAAGTGTAAAAAAGTGCCTGAGGGCATGTACGGAGTAAGTCTGCAATGTCTGGTGTCACATTCTGTATTTAATGGCTACGGTAATAGTCCTCTTGTAGACTTTTCCTTTCTGATCAATCATGTCAGTTATGATCAACAGGGTGGACAAATTTTTCTCTGCTCTTTCATTTCAGCTAAGACCATTATTTTTTCCCACTGTACTGACACCCAACAGAAAGAGGCAACTACCTTCTGACTTCATTGTTGTAAACAAACAGCAAGTGAGATAATCAGGAATGGTAACCTGCAGGGTGTTCTTATCTGCAAAAAGGCATACAAATGGTTTCTTTGCTCATTCTGCCCATTGTACAAAGCAAACATACTGCCATTTCGAATGCTGAATAGGCTTATCTATTTTATAAGTAATAATACAGAGATGGTGACTGTGCAATCTCCAAATAGGGTTGTGTGGTGACACAGAGAGAATGGGCGCTATTAAAAGCTTGACATTTATCACTCACAGTGTTTAAATTTATCACGGTATTTGTGGCATTTGACAATCTAAGTATAGAGAATGCCACAAATACCACAGAACAGATAAATACTGCTGCGAAAAACCCAAGAAACTGATGGTGGTGCTTTGCTAAGCCTGCAGTGCTCTGTGTTCTGTAAATACATTGCAGGAGCTGCTAGCTGGGAGTTTCTTGGTATCAAAAAGGATAAAAGTTTGTAATGTTTTTTCTTTGCGATAGGCTGAGGGAGTTGGGGTTGTTCAGCTTAGAGAATACTCTGGGGGGACTTTGGAGCTGCCTTGCAATACCTGGAGGGATCCCACAGGAAGGCTGGAGAGGGACTTTTCTTAAGGGTGTGTAGCAATCAGCAAGGGTGATTGATTTGAAGCTGAGGGAGAGTAGGTTTAGACTGGATGTTAGGAAAAAGTTCTTCAGTTCCATGATGGTGAGACTCTGGAATAGGCTGCTCAGGGAGGCTGTGAATGCCTCTTCCCTGAGGGTGTACAAGGCCAGGTTGGATGAGACCTTGAGCAGCCGAGTCTAGTTGAGAGTTGTCCCTGCTCATGGTGAGGAGGTTGGACTGGATGATCTCTAAGGTCTTTTTTTTGCCCTAGGAAATATTTCTGCGTGTTTGTCTGTGGCATTCAGATCAATGGAGACCCTATCAGATTTTGAGTGTCCTAGAGCTTATTAGCTTTATGCCACAACATTCACACAGGTCAAATGGAGTCTGTCCAGTACATGAAGTTTAGGAAATGTCTCTCCTGGAAAATGTGCCAAGTATCTTGTGACAAATAACCCTTGTAGAAATATTGTTGGAAAAAAAAAAATCAAGTAGGAAGTCATTCTCTAGGTGCTCTACAGCTCCATATAAATCTTGAAGGACAAAATGGATATAATGAATCACACTGTGCACTTACTGAAGAGACACAGAAAAATCATAGAACCACAGGAGGGTTTGGGTTGGAAGTGACCTCCAAAGTTCATCTAGTCCAACCCCTGTGCAGTCAGCAGGGATATCTGCAACTAGACCAGGTTACTCAAAGCCTGACCTTGAACATGGCCAAGGACGAGGCCTCAATCACCAACCTGGACAACCTGTTCCAGTGTTCCAGCACCCTGATGGTAAAGCACTTGTTCAATTATTTTTTTTTTTTTTCTGCAGGTAAGTCATGAAGATAACAAAGCACATAATAAAACTGTTTTAAATCCACATAATAAAGCAAGTTGAATGGTGGTAGAGAAGATAAAGGCTTTGCCTTTGAAAGATTGCAGCTGTAGCTGTGACCAAGTTCTTCATCTTTGGTGATAGTGCAGCTGATTCCTTAACAAGATTCTACCCTGGTTGGACAACTCTAAGCCTAGAGTTAGATAATTTCTCTGCCAAGGACTAATTGATACTGACTATTTTATTATCTTTTAAGGTTTTTGAATGCATCTGGTTACAGCAGATGGCACAGAAAAGTATGGAATTACATTCTTAGGTTACAGACAAAACTCATGTGTTAAAAGTCAGTCCTGCCACGGGTCTTTGACAGGAACTCTTCACATATATTTGGCATTCTCATGAATTTCCCTGCTCTTTCCACAAACACAGTTTGCCTGATGCAAGTAGTGGAGGGATGGATGATAAGAACAGAAGCTACCATGTAAGACTTCAGTAATTTCAATAATGATTTAAATTTGCCCAAATCATAGGTAAGTTAGCCTCTTAAAAAATCTCTTGAAGAGTGAAATGTATTTCGCTTCTGTGAGTATTATTTTAGAAGACCAGAACTTCGAGATCTTGATCGTCCTGATCTAGTGGGAGGTGTCCCTGCCTATGGTGGCGGGTTGGAGCCGGATGATCTTTGAGGTCCCTTCCAACCTAAACCATTCTATGATTCTATGATTCATTCTAACTTCGGCTATAACTTAAATATAGGACAAAACTGCTGCAATGAGTTGTAAGGGCCAAATTCTCAGGTCAGATAAATGAGGCCACTGCTCTTGTTTTGAAGCCAATGATGCTAGGAGGACTGTGAAAAGTAGTAGGAGTTCTATTCTTCCCATGTTGTAAATAGCCAGTGCTTGTTTCTAATTAACCACTTAATATAAGGTCTGAAAGGAGTCAAGTGGAGACACTCTTTGTCAAAGGGTACTTATTAATAGTGTGCATAGAAGGGTTGTGGTTAGTAGGTTGAAAGAGGGGTTCTCCTTCTCCTCTACTCAGCCTTGGTGAGGCCACATCTGGAATATTGTGTCCAGTTCTGGGCTTCTCAGTTCAAGAAGGACCTCAGGGAACTGTTTGAAAGATTCCAGTACAGTGCCACAAAAATGATGAAGGAAGTGGAATATCTTCCTCACGAGGGAGCTGGGGATCTTGAGCTTGGAGAAGAGGAGACCAATGGCTGCTCTCATTTATGTTTATCAAGATGTACAGGGTGAGTGCCAAGAGGATGGAGCCAGGTTCTGCTCGCTGATGTCCCATGACAGGACAAGGGGCAATGGGTGGAAGTTAAGGCATAGGAAGTTCCATGGAAACATATTTTATTTTTTGCCCCTATGAGGATGCCAGAACACTGGAACAGACTGCCCAGGGAAGTTGTGGAGTCTCCCTCTCTGGAGATATTCAAGACCTGCCTGGATGTGTTCCTGTGTGATCTGGTCTAGGTGATCCTGCTCCGGCAGGATCCAGCTGACTGGATCAGCTTTCAAGGTCACTTCCAGCCCCTAATATTTTGTGATTCTATGACTTCTTAAACTATGTCTTTTGGTCTAGGTCCTAGCATGATCTGCTGCAGGTGCTGAGAGCCAACTTAAGTTCTGTTGTGTGCACCTTTTGAGTTGTTTATCATGTTCACCAAAATGATGGGGGGTTATGTGTTAAAAGTAACTGCCCACTTCTGAGTATAGGTCTTGATTTCTGAGAAAATTATTTTTATAACAATTTCAAACATACAGAACCCTTCTATGTTCTCTGAAGTAAGAATACCATGCTATGCAGTCTAACAAAACTGCTTGCAATTTGAGTTATGTATTGCTTTAATTTTGCCTTTTCTATCTGTATTGTGATTTGGATTTTCTATTTGTAGGTTCACATAAATAAAAAAAAAAATTAACAAGCTCTTCATAGCCACTCTAGCAGTGCACTTAATTTATTTCAAATGTGCACTTAATTTATTCCAAATGCAGTTGTCCTACCATCTATGAGGACGATCGTCACTGTCCTGTGACACAGGTGCATTCATGGATTCACAGAATGGTTTAGGTTAGAAGGGACCTTAAAGGTTATCTTGTTCCAACCTCTCTTCCAGGGGCAGGGACACCTCCCACTAGACCAGAGTGCTCAAGGCCTCATCTAAACTGGCCTTGAACACCTCCAGTGAGGAGCCATTCATGACCTCCCTGGGTAATCTGTTCCATATTGGTCCTTCCTAGTTCTAGAAAGATTGTTTTCCCCTTCTGCCAGAGAAAAGAACAATGAAAAAATATTTAATTATTTAATTATTTTAATCTATATTTCTCTGAGCCACCATCCCAGGGGAAAGAGAGATAAAATTATATTCTACTTTACACTATGCTTGTGTTTTTTCCAAAGCCTTCTCAAAACCTGAAGAAACTCACATTATTAGCAAAGGCTAATCAAGGAGGAGAGACCTTATAAAAGGTGAAACTCAGTCCCTGTTCTCTGCTTGAAGATATGTCTATTGTCATGGCACAGGTGGGAGGCTTGCCACCCAATTTACTTTAGCTTGCTGACCACGTTGTCTTTTGCAGTGAAACATGCTGTATTAAGTGTGTTTTCCACTCAAGAGCGATTCTGCCCTCATGGTGTGTATGACTCATCCACCTGTCTAGTTGGTGCTCTTTGGATTAATTGATCTATGTTTGAGCTCATGTTGTCTCTCATGCCTTGTTTGTCTTTGTGGCAGTCGTAGTTGGATTTCACACACTCATTTGTTTCTGTACACAGTGCCTCCAAGCCAAAGGAACTGACATTTCAGGTCGCATGACTCTGGACCTTGATAAAGAGCTGGTGTAATTAAATAAAATATATGCTTGACAAATATTTATTAAAGCCTTGTGGAGACTCGACTATCACATTTTTTTCCCCCTCTCCTCCCCTGTGCTACCTTTCCTGTAAGCCTTTTCTTTTTTATAACACAACTTCTGCCCTGAAGTAGATCCTTTTCTTCAAAGAAATGCATGGAATAATGAAATGTATTAAACACTACAAGTGAAACAAATCAGATCAATAATTTATCCATGCCTTTTTTACATATATTTACATATATTTTTTTAAACAGGTCATAGAGTCACAGAATGGTCTGGATTGGAAGGGACTTCCCAAGGTTATCTAGTCCAACCCCCCTGCACTCAGCAGGGACATCCTCAACTAGATCAGGTTGACCTGGGGGTCAAGTCTTTTAAGTGCTATCAGCAAGTATTTGAAGGCACATAGGATGGAACAAGTTCTTTACCATGAGGGTGGTGAAACACTGTAACAGCTTGTCCAGGGAGGTAGTTGAGGCCCCATCCATGCTGATATTCAAGGTGAAGCTTGGCAGGACTTTGAGGTAACATGATCTAGTGGAGGATGCCCCTGCTTACTGCATTCTATGACATATGGTGAAATCAGAGCTGGAAATCTACTAGATTTTTATTCCTCAACTTCAGAAGAGGTCTGATTCTGAGGAAACACTGGAGAACTGCATCTCAACATGAAGCCTTGAAAATCCTGTCTGCTATTTCTTTTAGCCATATAAAAATCTTAATTAAATCTAAAGGTTGGGAGTCCTGGTTCTTCTGTTTAGTCCTTCCTGTTAGGCAGATTTAATCTGCCAGGGATGAGGCAAGTCCTCTGTAGACTCATAAATTTCCACCAACAAGTCTGTGTTCCATCTTGACTGTGCTGAAGAAGAAAAATCTGGATGGGGAAAGGGAAGTTTTCTGTCCTGTGTCAGGAGATATGACCTCCTTATTGGTTTTAACACAGCCTGAGTGCATCTACCCTGAGGAATTTTTGTCCAAAATGGTGATATTTTGAAGGGGTTGGCTGAAGAAAGTAAAATTCTGTATTGCTTTATAGACAAGTACAGGTCTACAGGTACATAGACTTGTGTCATGTACAGATGGATAGAGCAACGGATACATACAAATGTAAGAGATGTTTCAAAACCTGAAAAAAACCCAAACACGCAGAAAATGTAGATAAAATGCAGAGCAGTAGTTGCAGTAAAACTTAGTGACTGACAAATAATAGGTAATAAAAATGTATGCATAAAATATTTACTCATCTGTCTGTAAATGCAAATGTGTAACAGTGTTCTCACTCTCTTGTAGCCTTTGAAGTTCAACAGATAAGCACTTTATGTGGCAGACTCTACATTTCAAGGTGTCTTTCAGATGCTCAACATGGCAGGAGGTGAGTAATGGAGCCTTTCATTTTCCTTTGATTCTCAGATAGGTGTAGAGGTAGGCAAATACTAATGAGAATGGCACCCAGGGATAATCCAAGCCACTGTTTAGCACTGTTAGTGTGAACCAGTCTACTCATAGCCAGCCCCCAAACCTCATGGCAATACCAGAAAGAAGATGTGGATAGTGGAAAGAAAGTTACATTTTTGCACCTTGTTTTACATAATCACAGAATATTAGGGGTTGGAAGGGACCTCCAGAGATAATTGAGTCCAACTCCACCACCAAAGCAGGATCACCTGGGGCAGGTCACACAGAAATGCATCCAGGTGGGTTTTGAAAGCTTTCAGAAAAGGAAACTCCACAATCTCTCTGGGCAGCCTGTTCCAGTGCTCCACCATCCTCACTTTCCCACTCAGCACCCTGTTTCCTATCCAGCACCCTCACTTTCCCATTCAGCAGGACAGACACAGATTTAGATTCTGAAAATCATGGAGGATGATACCATAAAACATTGATTATTAATTTTTTTCCTTCCCTATAAATCATTGATTGTTTGGTTACATTTCTCATAGGAAAACAGTCCTCACTTTTTTTTTTTTTTTTTTTTTTTTAATAACAGGAAAGTGTGAAAGAGGCAGAATTTCTGAATCTAAAATGCAAAGTAAATGTCTGGTTAGAATGAGGACATATTTGCATAGGACGTGTGTAAACTAATGAGCCCTTCAGCAACTCTAACCCTATGTGAGAAATTACGTGGGCTTCACAGTTATCTAGAAAAATAAACTCACTTCCAGTACCATAGCAACATTACTCATAAGGTTGATGTGTCCTTTTTTTCTTAAAGACACAAAGAGACCCTGCATAACTGTAGGTGTTCTACAACATTTTGTGAATGATTTATCTTTTTTTTCTCTTGATGTGTCACAAATCCTTTCCCACAGCCTAGGCAAGAGTACAACATCTCTAGAAGACACTGGGAAATATGAATGGATTCACAACTTAGGCTTTTTGATTCACAGAAAAAAAAAATTAATGTTCTAGATTTGATTTTGCTTCATTTTTTGGAACAGAAGTGTTGCAGAAATTTAACTAAGTGCTCACCCTGGAAAACTTTTTGTTTAGGAAAGATTAACAAATGGTGTTCTGAAAACAAAGCATGCTCCACAGCACTGAGCAGATGCTGTTTGCTGTAACAGTTGTGGAACTCTCAAAAATGCCAGTTTAAATCACCACCTGTGAAACTCCAGATATGCATGGATTGGGAAGGGGCTGGGAAACTATTCTGCCTCTAGGAATCGGTATTTGCTGGTGAACCTCTGCAGACCTACAGACTAGACTAAAGATTCTAGACTAACAAATTGACACTTCTGAACATTTATAAGATTTAAATTCACTTGAAGACATTTTTTTTTTTTTTTACTATTCCATGACCTCTACAGAATGACTCCATGTTTTTGATTCACACACACTGATGGCACTGAAAATAAAATTCAATAGCATTTTCCTACAGCCATACCTGGGACAAACTCTAAAATCACATTGAATCTAAATATATTCTCCCCACACAGGCCCTTTGCAGCACCTCTTATGGAAGAGGATTCTTAGAGAATAGAAGTTCCTATGGAACCCTCTATGAAGTATTATTTCATATTTCGGTTTTTTTCCTATGGATTTCTCTATTAAGTATTATTTATTTTTTCCCCTGTGGATTTCTCTGTTAAATATTATTTCATATTTCTTTTAGCTGCCTGTCATGCACAATAAATGCTAATCATAAAAGACATGTACAAATACATGTGTTTCCACACACGTTATGCACGTGCGCTCATTTATACCTTTATATACCTGTAATCCATTTAATATCAAATACATTTTACACACTTTTATTGCACCTGTAGAATCTTTGGACAATAAAATGATTAAAAAAAAATCTTCTGCTCTTCCTCTGGGCCTCCTACTTTTCCCTCCCATTCACTGGTAGACTTTACTTCCAAATCAATCATTTGACTACCTTAGTTATTTTAAGGGATTGTTCAGGCTGACTTCTGAAGGGGTGCTTTAATCTAATGTGGATTCCCTTCTGAGATTGTTGAGATGAGGAGGGAGAGGATGAGAGTGAGGAGCACCAGGAACATGGAACACATACGGTGGTGTAACAATCAAAACAAAGGAAATCAACTGTGCTGTAAAAATCATATCACTGAACCGCAAGCAGCTGGGACTGTAGAGATTCAGCAGTTGGACGAAGACAAATGTAGACAAGGCAAAGCAAGACAGTAGGTCTGAAAAAGAAAACTTGATGTAATGCATTCATACTGAAATACTGTGGCATGATTTATCCTTTTTCTCTGTTTTTTTTTTTTTTTTCTTCCCTCTGTGGAATACAAGAAGCATTAAATTGCTGTTTGGGTTTCCAGCAGAGAAGACTCTTATATTATTAAAATAGAAAAGATGTAGAATCATAGAATCACAGAATGGTAGGGGTCAGAAGAGACCTCTGAATATCATTGAGTCCACCCCCCCAGCCAGAGCAGGACAACCTAAAGCAGATCACATAGAAACATGTCCAGACAGGCTCTGAAATTATAGACCAAATAAGATCTATCTGACCATAGTTTTTGATGTTTTGGATATTCTGAAGCACTCACTAACTTCAGCGTATGATGGAGATACTACAATATAAATTAATTTAAATAATATGTAGTACTATAATTACATTTACTCAACTTTCTTCTGATTACAATATGTAATTCCTTTTGGTTTGTAAGGGGAAAAAAACTACCAAAAACAGAAAAGAAAACAAAGTTTGCCAAACTGAGTCTCACTGACATTTGGTACTGGTTCTGGCATAGTGGCTGTATGATTTGCCCTACTCAGTTATACTTTATAACATGTGCCTTTGAAAGTAAAGACTCTATAAAATCACAATCAATTGTGTATCAGTGAATCAGCATTTTCACTCCCATACTGAATTTATTGTTATGTTGGTATGTTAGTACGTAGGTTTTTTGTTGGTTTTTTTTTTTTTTTTTCAATGTGTACTAAATCTGATTATGTGGAATCTTTCATGTTCCAAGGTGTTTTTAAAAAGTTCTGCCTTTAGTGAGAGTGTAACTTTAAAGGACACTGTAATTGGAATCTACATAACATTTGCTCACAAATTTATGCTTAGAATCACAGATGGTCTGAGTTGGAAGAGACCTTTAAAGGTCATCTTGTCCAACCCCCTCTGCATTCAAAAGGGACATCCTCCACCAGATCAGGTTCCTCAGAGCCCTGTTGAGCCTCACCTTGAATATCTGCGTAGATGGGGCCTCAACTGTCTCCCTGAACAAACTGTTACAGTGTTCAACTTGTTTCTAACATCCAATCTAAATCTCCTCTCATTTCAAACCATTGTCCCTCATCCTGTCTCTCCATCTTTCTTGCAGCTCTCTTCAGGCACTGCTATTAGGTCTCCCCAGAGGCTTCTCCAGGCTGAACAATCCCTGCTCCCTCAGCCTGTCCTCATAGCAGAGGTGTTCCAGCCCCTTGATCATCATAGTTCACAACACTGCGTTCATGGATATTTTAACACAATGCGAGTGCTCTTTTGAGACTTGTGAAAGACAAGAGGAAAAATCAAAAGACTGGCAGCAGATGATTTGGTCCCTGGAATACTTCACTTTTGTATTTCTTTCCAGAGCCTGTCAATTTGTAAGGATTTGATTCAATGTGGTTCTCCTTCTAGCTGCAGCCTGTTTGCAAATGTGTCAGAGTTTACTGCCAGGAGTTTGCAAGAAGTGCAGACCCTCCTGCACTATGAGCTGTATAGATGCTAGAACTGTATGCAATTCCTATTCAGTATGTAGGTCCAAATTACTTACAAGGAAATTGATTTGAAGCATTAATTCATGCAGGAGATGGTCCTTCTGGACAGCTGCCAAGACATTGAGGAAACTTGAGAGATTTTGTCTGTCAGGAAATAAAATATTCTGTAACTAGAAAAGTATGATGCTGAAAATTTGTTTTATAGTTTATAGATATTTTAAATTATCTTAGGTCAGGACATTGTGGAATATTTACTGCATATCTGCCCCCCTTGTGAGTATTTATTTTACTAGCCCTCCTAGCAAGAATATTTATGGAACAACATGGCTTACTAGCCCTTGTTTTAAGAGCTTGTGAATATTCATATATTTACTCCTTCTTTACTGACAACAATTGTTGATTTTCCAAAGAACTTTCCATTTATAGCTATCTTCAGTTGTAGATGTGGAGCCCTGGTGCAGAAGTGAGTCTTAATATGATTATTAGGATAACTGAGTGCTTTGTCTCTTCATGCATTACAAAAAAAGCCCTGAATTCCGTGCACCTGACACCTTCCTGCTCTCAACAGTGTGTAAAAGCAGGCTGTGTCCCATCCTTACAACAAATAACACTAGTGTTTGCCCTGCTGCTGACAGCTTGGACACAAACATTGTTGTGTAAATCTGAAGAGTGTGCTACCTATTTCTTGGCAGCAAAAGTACTTCTTGAAATGTTTCTTTCTCTTAGATAGGCCTGAGGTTGTTAGTATGTCCAGACCTTGTTCCTTTTGGCAAGCCTCTGCTTTTCAATCTGTAGGAAAACCCTCACACTTCTGTAGTGTGAAAGGCTGGAGTTATCTTTTGAAGGATTTTCATTTGAGAATCAATAGCACAGAGAAGTATTTCTTATTAAGATGGACAGAGCAGCTGACTGCAGCTAGGATTGTACTCACACAGTGGGAGCAGAATGTATGCACAAACGCTCCTTTTAATGAGGAACCAAGTGTAGGTGGAAGCAGATGACCTAGATGATTTTATGAATAAAAGATATAATCTGATGCAATCGTTTCATTAATACACACATGGCAGCAAATGAAAACAGCATAGCAGATGGCTCTGAGAGGTCTTAAAAAGGCATTTTCAGTTTAGTAGCTAATGACTTAGATTTAATAGACTACACTGGATACTAGCAGAAAGGAAGTTCTTCTCATATCTATCTTCCAAAGCAATCTCTACTGCTTTAAGAAAGTGATGATGAAAAAAAAGTCTCTTTTGTGACTAGCTAGAAAATGCAATCACAAAGCAGACATGGGGGCAACACATTTCACAGAAACTTCTAAAAGAAAACCTCATTATTTTCTTCAGTAGTAAATTACACTTTTCTATTAAAAGCTTTTTCTTTGCTCCCAGTTTTCTACATTTAGTGAAAGCAGTGGTCAGCAACACAATAAGGAATTGCAGTTATCTTTTGTGCAGTTTTGGTGTCCAAGTAGGACATTTATTTATTTGCTACAATCCACTGGCAACAACTGGAGGTACTGAAAAAATGTGGCTTTATTTTAAGATAAAATATTTGGAATTGATTTAGGATTAGTATATAACTTTAAACGGAAGCAGTACATTGAAATATTGTGCAAGATCTGGACTATATTTTTACATTAGTAAACCTCAGCAGAGAAAATATCAAAGCAGGGGAATGGTGTTGCTTAGCACGCTGCCTGACAGCAGGTATGGCCCTGCCATGTGGCTTTTTCATCCATATCCAATCATGCCATCCATGTCCAGGCTGCGGGGGAGCTGACAGGAGAGCTAAACATGCCAGCTCTGCTTCCAGTCTGATCCACTCTTCACTTGAGGAGTAGGCAGCCTATGACATATGATGGCTCTCCCAACCCTTCATAAAGCCAGATCAGGGCAAAGGGGCTGGATTTCTTAGAGTGAATCTGGCCTACAGCTTCTTAGAGACAGATTAACCTCTCTTGGGTATCAAACTGAGGACACATACAGTGTCCTTCTTCAGATTTACTACAAGATTAGCATAGTCTACAGTATTTTATCAGGAACTAACATTGCACCATTGGCATCTTTGAACGTGCAACCTCTGAAGTTTTCTTTTTGCAAAGCTTCTTGGAGCTCGCAATAGGAACAGCAGAGTTCATACTGAATTTTGCCTGTAGAGGAACACTCACTCTTTGGATGCACAGCATAGCAAATAAAAATACACCCTCCCACTCAAAAGCCTGTGCATAGAGTGGGAAGCTGATTTTGTTTGCTACATATGCAACTAACAAAAATACTGAGTAATATAGCCTTGACTTTGCTGCCAACTGGTATTGATGCTTCATTAGGAAAAGGCTATTTGTAAGGCAAGGGGACACAAAGCTTTTGCTAATCCTGAATGCTCGTAAATGAAATGTAGGCATGGTTTCCCAACATGAATGCCATACACTGTGCAACATAAATCCACAGCATACTTGGCAGCCTGCTGCTCTGCAAATCCTGACTTTACCATAGGCTGAAGCATTCAGGGAAATGGTGTAAAACCTAAGGTGAACTTTTAGAAGCTGAAAATCTTCTTATGTTTACAACTCTTTCTTGCAATCATGACTATACATAGTCTGAACACTCTGTGACTTAGTCAGCTTGTCAGGTGAGCCCATGGGTTGCTGTTATATGTGTAATAGACAGTGGAAATGCAAACTATTACATTCTTCACACACCTTTCAGTGTTAACACAAAACACTCAGAGAACTGCACATTGGTTCTTCTTATTTCTATTTGGACAATGTCAGGCCTCAAATTAAGGACAGCAGTTCATAGTTCCAGAAATTGTACATGTAAGTTTGAGATATATCAAACTCCTCTGAATTTTCGAGTCATTTACAATGTGTTAGCATCATGAAAGAGAGTCTCAAACTGAATTTTTTTCCCTTCAAACTCACAAATCTCTGAAACTCAATAAACTTTTTGAAGTCTAGTGCATGTGAATGTTGTTGAGGGGAAGCCTATGAAGTTACTGTTAAAAGAACAGAGTTCAGCTATTGTGCAATGAGATGAAACTCCTGTAAGAATAGGCCTGAAAGCATATAACTTTAAGCCACATTTAAAGCAAAAGTAATTTCATAGTAATGCTTTAAGATATTAGGCTGGCATTACTAAGTAGAACTCATCACATACAGTAAACACTAACTGTTCATTAATAGCCCAGCATCTGAAAAGATCAGAAGTTGCTTCCTTTTAATTTACTGGTCCTAAAAGCTCAGCTAAGTGTTTTTTCTACCCAAGTGCTGGAGTACAGCTTTCCTATGTAGAAATTCTTGTATTTGTCTATGAACCAAAATCTCTTCTTTGTAATTTCAATCATGGGCTTTCCCTCTTTGTTTTGGTTTGCTAAGTAGGATTAACATCATTAGCTTCTTAGCATATTCCCTGCCCTCTCTCCTACACATGCATCCTTTACTGCTTTGATTTCCTTCACTTTCAGTATCATCAAAGAGATACTTTGGGGTCCAGGTGAGACAGTTGTCAGGGTAGTTGTATAGACACTGCAGTCCTCTTAAAAGAAATAACCTCTTCTTTTTTTTACTTACGGTGCTGCAGTAGGTTTCACAAACTACCTGCAAAATTCAAATGCCACTACTGTGAGAACCAGCTTCCAAGAGTAAGGCAGTTAGATTTTAGGGAATATCAGTGATTATTCACCCTCCCAGTAATTTCCACCAGTGTGGGAAGGAAACAATCTTGACTGAATTGAATTAGAATTTAATTGACTTAAATTGAATTGAATTGGAATTGAATTGAATTCAATTGTTCTTCACAGACTCTTGATAGGGAGAGAAGAAAAATCTACCAGTTTCTGTGCAAACAGAGGTGTATTCCCTGATCTTTTCTTATTTGATACTTAATTCAGTGACCTGAAGATCCAGTCGGCCAGCTGATCAAATATCATGTGAATCAGAGACCATCTGCACACTCCAAATGAAAAGACAACAAACCTTGAGGTGTCTAAACCACACAGATCATCTCTGCAAAGATGAAGCATGGTCCCATCTATTCAGAAAGCACTTAACATCATTAATACCACATGCAACTGGTGCATGAGAGAGCTGCAAAAAACCAAAGGACTTTAGGATGGCCCGAGCAGTTCTGCTTTCCAAAGAGACTGATTTTACTGAGTTATGATCAGACCAACAAGGTTTTTTCTTACGTTGCTTATTAATGAGACTAGTTGAGCAAAAAGAACTGCAGGTATGAAGCTATACTTGATCTTTATGGAAATAAACAGAATGCATTTTATGTTTCTGCACCAATCAGTTCCAATAGGTGCCAATGCTTTGTGTGGAATTGTTCAGCAGTGCCTCAGGTACAGTTTCTAAAGGTGTCTGTAGCATAAAAATAATTTGGACACAAAATAGTAATTTATGGGAATAAAATATATGGACTGATTACAATGCAGGGATTTATTCGAGATACTTTATTCTTGTTGCTGTTTAGAGATGCTCCATGTGAAGATTTGACATTTTTCCCAGCATAAATCCAATCTCAACATCAGAACTCTCTGTTATGACAGGGTAATATCTTTCATTTTTAGTTACTGATTATTTTATCTGTAATCAGGAGAGAATAAAGATGCAGGTTTTAGTCCAGTGTCTCCCAAAGGTAAGCAGTTGTAACAGGTGAGGTTTCTGTTGTCTGACAGGGCTGTTTTGTGAGCACAGAGGGTCCATCTTTGACAGAGAGGCAAAGGCCAGCAGCCCTCGGGAATCCCTGCGGCAGCCGGGCGGCCTTCTCTGGAGGGGCCACAGTGTCATAGGCACGCCCTTGTCCATCTTTTCAAACCACCGCCAGAGGGGCAGAGCCCGTTCCCCCGCGGGACTGCTCCGGCGGGGAAGGCTGGGCCGGTGCGGTCCCGCCAGCGGGGCTCCGAGCGGTGTGCCAGCGGCCGGGGGCTGCAGCGGCAGAGGGTATCGGACCAAGGGGTTCCGGAAAGCAGGCATTCGGTTGCAAAATGAGCTTAGTGCCAGCTGGGGCGCCTCTTCCTTCGCCCTCCCTCCTCCTCTTCGTTTACTTATTTCTTTTATTTTATTGCATTTATTTATTTATATTCACTGGAATAATAAAAAATGAGAAAATCCGAGCGCTGCTTTTGGCTGCTCTCCACCAACCTGTCAGTGACGCAAGCAGAGACTACTTAAAGGCAGATTAGAGACAGCAAGACATTAAAAGCCAACCC